>JAQFYE010002845.1:0-16832 GCA_034694305.1 Protaphorura glebata
CCTCCGGCTCTACCTCTAGTAGAACCGGTAAGTACTCACACAAATTATTGTTTTTTTACCCGTCTGAGCCATGAATTGCTACTTCCTACCATATACTTATTATGTACAGGGTCCCACATATGCTCTGCTTTCACCGCTTGCACTCTGTCATTCAAACACAGACTAACTATAGTTGTACAACTAAAATCGCTGCACGTGGGTCAGACCTAAAGTGCGGATAAACTCTATTCCGAATTTCCTAAAAAATGTGAAAGACAGGTGTAAATTAAATTTCCCTGATTTATTTTTGAATGGAAAAGTTCTAGTAATTAGTTTGAGAAATCTTTGCCAGGATGACAAAAGTTGCCTCAGGACCCAAATATAATTTAGAACGTCATTCTTTAGAAGATGAACGACGAATCCTTGAATTCTCTTTGATATATCGAGGTGACCTACAGTGTATTGTATACCCAACTATTGATAAAATCCAGACTTTGGGTGACGGCTCACACGTGTGGCAACCCGTACCTTGTAAACCGTCCCGTGAGTCTTACCTTTACCTGCTTTATGTTTGCACTTCTTTCTAACTAAATATACTGTACACAACAGCACAATAGCTGAGCAAACATGAGTCTAGAAAGTGCTACTAGAATCTACTACATGTAGAAAGACTGCATTACAGACACGGAACATAACAAAAACCGAATCCCTGGACTTTGTATATTTTGTGTCACTGGTTTCGAGATGAAGGAACGAGTTTCTCTATCACCGGATTTCATGCTTCCAACCTAGAACAGATGAGACTCAGACTACACACCACTACCACTGAATTTTGAGTGTTTGTCTTACCCCATATGGTTTAACCGATCCAAGTTCATTTCTTTGAAAGTAGTCAGCTCTTCACCAAACTCCTTTCCTCCGGAAAGAACAAATATCCATTATTAATGAACCTGTTGTCGCTTAGGCACGGTCACCCACCACGGTAACTACCGCCGAGTTTGTGTTTGCTTGTAGAAAAGCTTTTTCTATACAGGGTGGTTCATTACCGTTTACTCCATGTCCTAAGCAAAACTGAAGGGTTAACAGAAAAGAAAGTGGATGCGCATTTGCGGAACTTTTAATGTGAAAATAAACGAAGTGCATTTGAGATTCCGAAAATTTCAAAAATGCCAGTTTACCTCTTCCTTTTCAAATTTAAACCCCAAATTTTGTTTTTGATCACACTCTTCGGAATTCTGTCGACCCCTGCCCTGGCTTGGAGAAATGAGTGTCACCTTGGCTACGAACAACCCTGTAATAATATGCGTAGGCGTAGACACGTGAACCTATAGATCTATTTCTTCCTCGTTTTGTCTTACCTAATTTGAATTGCAGAGTAGATCTTCCATTTATACGACTCCAATGCAGGTGCTGTATTTTCTACAGAAGAGGTCAAACAGCGCTTTCTTAATAAAGCAGCTCCGGAGAAAGAAGCAAGTTCTGGGAGGACGACGCCACAGAAGAAAGAGGGCAGCGGAAGCGGAAGTTCAACACCCGTGGCGTCAGCGTCCAGTACTACTGGTGCCGGACGCCCACGCTTCCAAAGTCGCTTCCTCGGAAGAACACAGACACCAACAGTGGAAGCCAAAGAAGAATCAAGCAGTAGCAGTGAGGAAGAATCAGAGTCAGAAGAAGAAGTTCCAGTTGTCAAAGCTCCAGAACCCTCACGCTCGAGAATGGAAAAGACTGACATTGGACCTTTATTAGCTAGAAGTAGAAATGCTTCAGACACTTCGAGGGATGCTCACAATACAGCGTACAGGAAGGAATCGATTCCATCTGCAGCGGCTACTACTGTATCATCTTATCGGAGGACACGAGATGCCCCGTCAAGGGTCACGTCACCTCCAGAAAGGGATGTTTACACAAGTAGTAGAGCGTCAGCAGCCACTACTCCGTCCTCCAATAGGTGCATTCCAAATGCTCCATTCATTTAAGGAAAGCACTTTTCATGTAAAAACTCAAACTCAACACGAATGACCACGTCATATCCATATGTCATAGCACAAGTTTGGCCCATTAAATTATGATTCACCATCAAAAATAATTGAAGCCGCTTTCTGGCATTACACTTTACATAAATCACAACATTTTAGTGTTGCCGACAGCCATGATTCTATTCTTGCTCATTTCAAAGAAAAGGTAATTCCGATATATGCAATTAGGAGCATCAGGTTATCAGAATCTCGAGTTCTCTGTTTCATCATTTTGAAAGAATACGAAGATTTTATTAATGAGTTTTTAGAATACCTCGGGTACAACAGATAATATTTCGTTCAGTTTTACATCAATTAGTCAATTTAAATTACTTTATACATGCCAACTTATGATTCAAAAAAATAATTGAGGCTTCAAGCATCTCCTTTTTGTTTTGGCAGTTTTACCTCCCAAGCCCTTAGGCTTTGAAGAAGAGACACACGATACGTTGAATTTTCCAATTAAGTTTCTCGTCAGTCAGTCAGTCTCCGACAAAATTCTGACGAAATTAAATGACGGTGACCTCAATTTTTAGAACACATTCAGTGCATTAGTCTTCCATAGTTTAAGGTCGAGAGTTTCGGGCTATAGAATCTACGTTCATATAATGACTAAGAAAATCAGCTCTGCGTAGGTGGAAAAGTACGTGATGTTCCAAGTATACGTGGGCAAATAAAAAAAATGAGATGGAGTTAGCTAGCGTTACATTACATTACATTTGCAAAAGTACGCCATACCACGAGGCCAGATCAGGGGTGCATGTAATACCCGGGTTTCCAGAAATAGATTATGAAAGAATATCCGGGTCGTATGTTGGGTTTGGGGCTTTATACACACATATTATGTACAATGGTGCTGACGCCATACAAATGCACCCGAGATTGATTGAATTTTTTTTTCCTTCTTATCTCCATGTATGTCATCCGTAATACAGCGCCAATAACTATGGAAGCAGTCGATACTCATCCACTAACTATGGGGCTGGGGACTATGGGTCTTCATCGACATCTGGATTGACTAGGAGTCGAACCGGGACATCGCTCTATACTTCCCCACCCAAAGACACCTCTGTGGCTTCCCCATCTTCAAGATATTCTTCAGGTCTGGCTAATAAATATTTGAATAAATCACGTCATACATTTGATGATGATAGCATGAGCAGTTTGTCGAGTACAACGCCCTCTCGTTATACAAGCTCTACCACTCCGTCCTCCTACAGTCGACCGTCTTACTTGAGTAAACGTGAGTAAAACTATTTTGTGACATTTTTATTCCAATTTTTTTTTGTTCCTTGTCCAGAGGGGTCGGGTGGGAAAAAATCAGGTAAGACTGAAAGGGAACGTCGACGGGAAAGATTGGCAAAATCCAAATCTTCCCATGAAGTCTTGGCTGGGTTGGGCGGCTCTTATGAAGAAGATGATGATGGCGCCACCGCTGCGGCTAATCGGCAACCCACAGCTCCGGCCAGAATTAGCCGGAGGAAATCAACGAGTACGACTGGGGAAATTGTCCCAAGTAATGATGACAGTGCAAGTCTGAGCTCTTGGGCAAGGTATTTAAAAAACAAGTACGGGAAAGGACAATCCGGGACTTCATCCCAAAAACGTGGGTCCTTCGAAAGTAGTTGTTCAGATGTTGAAGTTTCTGAACGTCCTAAATTGACGGCTGGAATGACAGCCCCTGGAGGAAACCAGTACATGAATAAAAAACGACTTCAATTTAAATTTGGAAGTCGAGGTTCAGACCCAGGATTCTTTACCTGGCCAAGAGATGTGAGCGTTGGGTCAGACGGCTCCATTGTTGTCACTGACTCAAGTAATCATCGCCTTCAGGTATTTAATGAGGCTGGGATATTCGTCAAAGAATTTGGAAGCTATGGAAATGCAGAAGGAGAATTTGACTGTCCAGCTGGTGTTGTTGTCAATCGAATTGGACAGTACATCATTTCAGACAGATACAATCATCGTATTGTTGTCCTTGACCCAAGTGGAAGATTTTTAAGAGCTTTCGGAAGTCAAGGAAGCTCGGATGGGAGGTTCAATTACCCATGGGGTGTTTGTTGTGACGCTCTTGGCTTCATTTATGTCGTAGATAAAGAAAACTCCCGGGTTCAGGTATTTTTGCCTCACCGAATAAAAAAGAGACTACGACGATGGCGGTTGGCACTTTGCCAAGTCATTTATTATGGACGCACCGCAGCAGCGCCCAAGTTCTCCCGCACTAATTTGCCTCATTCTATCCATCGCGCACCCTGATACACCGCAAACCGACCGTAACCCAACATGACCGCGTGGTTGGCGGGTTCCACTACATATACTGGGTATCCTCGAATGACTGGACTAATTAGTCAATTTAATCGCCCCAGTAATGAATTAGAATAAATGGTCTGCAGATAAAATTGTTCTTTTCTCCTGACTTCAAGACTTAGGCTTAGTTTCATAGACTACGCTCCTATCGTTGAAGCAATTAAGAAATCGATTGTAAAATTTACCCTGGGAAATGCGATTTCAGTCCCCCTTAACGAAAATATTGAATTAGTCATCACCTACTTCGGACTTTCGTGAGTGGGCAATGACCATTCAAGCAAAATTAGAACAGGGCCGAGTGACTAACCAAACTCGGCCATTATCATTGTTTCAAGTACGTCCCCATTGACTCGATTTCCCTATACCAATTGACGGTTGCAGTAATCAAGTGAGGGTAAAATATAGAAAACTATTCTAAAACAAACAATTGGTTCTCAATAATAATCAAGAGCAGGGTGGGTAAACAAGAGATGTTTACCCGTGTGGCTTTTGTTTTCGGGTGTCTGCGTCATTGACTCTAATCTCTTGGGATAATGACTTTATCAAAATTTTAGTTCGGCCTCTCTGAAATTCCCATTGTCATTGTCAGCATTCAAGCAGCTGTGACAACGACAACATGCCGCAGCAGGGCACCCAGCTTTTACCCAAGTCAAGTGTTAATCGATAAAAAGTACATATTCGTAGTCGCAGTAGTCACATCGGGGAAAGTATGTATTTGTAGTTGCTAAAATAGCAGTAGTAGTAAGTTTTTTTTTTCCCGCCAAGGTTTTATACAAACATTTTTACCCGCATCTGTGACCTCACATCCGAACGGCTGTAATCAATTGCTTAGACTCAAAGGTGACGAGGTATTAATAGGACTTGAAAATTGAATCACGCTTAAATTGCATGGTTAGATTGACGAACAAACGGATCATAAATATTTTTGATGGGTGAGGTCAGGAGGCACTAATCATAAGCTTATAATACCGCTGTCCAGACAAACGAATTGTCTACAAACCCAATTTTTTTTAGGCCATTTCAACTTCACGATCGAATTGTACTCCTTGTGAAATCGGACAGATACCCACGTATTTCCAACTATTTTCTCCCTTTTTTTACGTCACGTAAATTGCTATTTAAATATTTCATTTCGGCAGCAGTTTGCAGTCGCAGTTTTGGCGATTCGGGCAGGGAGAAAGTCGTTGCTAGCAATACTCAGAATTTCTCTTTGTACCTATTCTAGTGCATACACACTTGACAAAATCCAATTTCCCCCATCATGTTACTCTGTTTTATTGTGAACATTCAATTTTAGTATTGTTTCACAACACATTAGGAAAACTCAATGCAATCCAATCTAATCTGTGAGGTCGACCTGCAATGATTCCCCATTCACCATGAGTGCGTGGTTTTTGGCCAATTCCTGACTCCTTGATGGCTTCATGTACTTCACCCTTTGCTCTCATTTTCATTCATTCATTCAGATTCAGTGAATTATCACAATCGACTGAGTCAAAGAATAGAATAGAATGTGTGGAGAGATTGCCAGAACCAAACCAGGACCACATTTCAAACCGACCGACCGACCCAGCGTAGGCTAGTTCAGTTCACTTAAACGGGTTATTTCTGGGTTCTAGAATTGTAGAACTAGGACTAGATTTCTACATTTGCACATGTTGGACCCAGACCCAAAAAAAGTATTCCACTACTTTCATTACGTTACATATGTCGGAGAAAGTACAGTACAGTTTACATGTAAAGGAGAGAAAGGCAAACCCAGGAAGGCAGTTTATTATGAGAACCTATTATTACACTTCGTCCATGCGCCTATAAATTTGAATCCCAGTTCAGTTACAATAATACAGGGCGAGTCCAAAAGAAATACAGAAGTAAATTTACCAAAACATGATACCAGTAGTAAAACGTCCCATATTAGTAGATCCGTAATTTGAGAATTTCAAAAGGCACATTATTTTTTGCGAGGTTGTGTTATTAAAAAGACGCCTTACCACCACTAAAGATTTTTTGGCATTTAATATGAACCACACCGTAAACTACAAAGAAAGCAGTCTCGTCATGCCATGCTGTGCTAGGAACACTCACTTTCACCCAAGAACAATATCTTTGGAATTAACTTCTAAATTACAAACTTAATTCGCACATTAACCAACCAAATGGAATTCTTAATTTCAGTGTGTTAATAGGCGAAAGCACTGTAGCTAAAACATTGGAGACTAACGACCCAGCTATGGTATGGCGGCTGGCCATGCCGCGTAACTATTCATCACTCGTAGAATTCCAGATTCTACTCAGTCTATAAAATAAACTACTACTTCTACTCTAACATACCACCACTCCCCTCCCATCTTCTTCTTCTGCTAATTTAACGCATAAATTTTTGACTGTATCTACCCACTTTCATTGGCAGTGGCCCTAAGAAAAGTAAAGAACGAGCGAGGAGTCACTTTCAGTGGGTAATTAATTAATTAATTAAAATTGTTCTTGACTGCTATCCTACGGCTGGGATTCTGTCTGGTCCTTTCTGATTACGACAGAATGGTCCTCATAAATATTGACATGACCAATTGCCAATTTAAAAGAAAAGTGCTAATCGTTCAATCTTGAATGTAATTGACGTACTAGTACAATTTTCTAGCAATATTTTGGTTGCTTCGATTAAAATAATTAATTGATATTCGCTATGACCGTGTCTTTTTGGTATCGCAAGGGTTAGCTTTGCATTTCAAGCTTATGGAAGGAACCCGAAGAAATTATCCAGTGGAGAATTATTTTAATCGTAATGTCGTTGGTTCGTTCCACATAATAGATCCTGACTACAGCAAAGCGGTAAGGCCTGCAGTACCTTTATAGTAAAATGGACTGACATTGAGACAAATTAGTGCGCGGATTCTTCGGAGAATGCGGCGGGTTGAATGTGATTAATATATGCCGTCATTGTCGTTCCCGCCGTGCAAAATAAAGTAAAAGACTGACTTGAGAATTGACCCCAGGTGTTCCAGTCTGATGGAACGTTCGTGGGGAAATTTGGCTCTCTGGGTAACAAGGCAGGAGAGTTCAATCATCCACACTATATAGCTGTGACCTCAACGAATCGTGTCATAGTCTCTGACACAAATAATCACCGCGTTCAAATCTTTGACGTGAATGGAAAATATCTTTCAAGTTTTGGCTCTGAGGGATGTGAAGCTGGTCAATTCAAATTGCCAAGGTACGCCTATAAAAAAACCACATTTGAACAGCAAATCGTGGTTTTCACATTCCGAATTCGTGGTTGAGTCACTCAGTCAGTCAGCCAGTCAGTCAGTCGGCCCTATCCTTTTAAAGAATACGAAAGGTCATGTCATGTCATGGGAATGATTGAAGTTTAAGTTTTACCAACTCAATAGCTCAAAACTGTCTAGTAAAAACTAACCAAATCGGCTATCACTGAAATCCTATCCTCCCTATGTTAAAAATTGAATTTAATACTTCTATACAAGGGGTTCTTAAGACATCATTTTCGCTGTCTTCTGTGCACATAACAGATTTCTTCATTTCATTGTTCCTATTAAACTATACTCTAAACATTTCGTTTAAATAACGCCATTTAGCGCAATACTCAGCTTACGATCTTAGACGAATGCGGGTGTATAACGGATAAAATGTTTTAACTTAATGTAGATTTGAAATAAAATCGCCAGTTTTGAATAATTTCAAAGATTTCACTCAAACTTGACTTTCGAGCCTACTTTTAATATAAAATCAAAACCACAAATCTGAGATGTTTATTTTCTCACTTCCACATTTGAATCTATTCATATAAATTCTCATGGCTAGAGTCAATATTTAAAGCCATGCTTTTTGATTTAATTTATGATTCAAATCATTTTCTGTATTTCAAACCTACAGCGCCTCATCATCTATCAACTACTTTTATTCAAGTGGTTCAATTTTTAATTAATCAGTGGAGTGAGGACTAGCTAAATAAAACTGTCGCACATGCATGCTAATTATTGAGACCTTTTGAGCTATTTTATTGCAGAAACAGACACTGCAGTCAACATGGCATAGGTGTTCACTTGCAATACAGATTTGCAAATTGGCGTTCTATTTTC
Source organism: Protaphorura glebata (assembly GCA_034694305.1). Taxonomy (NCBI): domain Eukaryota; kingdom Metazoa; phylum Arthropoda; class Collembola; order Poduromorpha; family Onychiuridae; genus Protaphorura; species Protaphorura glebata. The sequence continues at coordinate 8,399 of JAQFYE010002845.1, forward strand.
TTTCACCGTGGCTCGGTGATATTCCTTTCGAGCTGGACAAGAAGCAAATTATTTTATTGGTGTATTCTCAGTGTTTCATCAGATTATTTTGTTTCTTTGTCCACCCTTGGATCGAGACCACCAATTTTGAAATCAAAAATTCAAGTCTGTATTGCAAAAAAATTACAAATAATCATTAAATTGTGAGTTTCAATCTTGCCCCTCAATTTTCACTCATTCCCTCGGACTCCCCTGACACAACCTTTCTTTTTATTCTCGTACTACTTGTTAACCACCAGTACTAAGGAAAACAAACGTTTTTAAGTGACTTTCATTGAAAATGACATTTTTGTCCGTATTCATTCCTTCAAACTGGATTGGACTGCACGGCAGCACTTACAAACGTGTGGAGAGCTCAAGAGAAAAGAAAAAGACTTTTGGCCGTTGAGCTTGCTTTCTCCTTCTTTCTTTTTTTTTTGTATACATTTTTTTTTATATTTTTTATACTACTTGGTACTACTTAGTCTCACTTTTTTTATTGTTGTATTCTCCCAAGTAGTACAATAGTCAGTAGTCTAGTCACTACGTTACGTATGTTTGAATGGCTGGATTTTTACGTGCTGTTGATGTCATTTATTTGTGGATTTGTCTGATGCTCCTACGAATTCGTAATGAAAACTAGGCGTACCCCCTTTTCTCCTCTTTCTCTCTCTCAGCTCTCTCAAAGCCAAAGCCAAAGCCGGAAAAAACTCTTTTTCTTTTCCACGACTTAACAAGGGAAATTATTTGGATGTCAAATTCGGTCAGATAGACAAGCAATAATCACAAATAATTTGGGTATCATGTGGGCCATTCTACAAGGTTTCGTCGGCTTGTAGACCAACTTTTATATTTCATTTATATTAATGGTTCCATCACCTTTATTTAAACACTATGAAATTAGACAGCTTTTGCGGTCTCATTTCAGAGATTTCTCAAAGTGCGACCTCTATCTGGTGTCCGAACACAGCAGAAGGACTGTGAAACCTCTGAAATTAAAAAAACGCTATTAGGGAAAGCGATTGACACGTTAGACAAGGCGTTTTTAGAAAACGTGTCTATTTTGAATGTAGCCTTTGTTTAAAGACACAATCGTGTAGATTTTCACAAAATAAGAATGGAAAGATTTAATGTTTCTAAACGTTTGCGGCGAATGGCCAAAATTTTGTCTCACGATGGAGTCCTATACGTATGTGACTAGAATATTACTTATAATAGATAACTGTGAATGTAACCCTGAATTTGACATACGAATTGTGTCCCTTGTAAAACAAGACGAAAACGACGTCGTCACTGGTCTCCATCAATTGTCCTTAGTCATGGTGGTTGTAGTGGTCATTGGTCTGGGGAAAGTAGTGCCGTCGAGTGAAATTAGCCCAATTCTAGTCTTTGTTGGGTAATAATAGGAGCCCGACAGCCCGACTGCTTTTATACCACTACCATGTACTGCGTGAGTGGGTGATTACAAGAACCACTGTTACTTTTACACAACGACTGCCGACTGCAGTTGACCTACCTTGATTTATGTCACACAACACGTGTTTTTTCTTTTCTTAACTGCCCATCATCTTGAATTCTGATCCTGAGGACTTTCTTTATTTGGTATTTTGCAGGGGCATATCATTAGACGAAACATTTGGAAATATAATCGTGGGAGACTCAGGCAATAATCGTAAGTTTTATTTATATTTTGTCGAGGCCACTTAACACCTTAGCTCAAGGAGTAGGATTTAAATAAGTGTTGTTAGCAATACAATTTTAATTTGTTTAATCTGATATTTTAAACTACTGTTGTAGTCAAAAGGTATAAATAGTTAAACTTGTAGAATGGCCAGTATTGCATTGGTTTGATGCATATTCTTCGAAATCCATCCAATATATGTAAAAAAGAAAGTGCGTGAGAATGTTCAGAACAGTATGAGTCGCTGAGGATTAGTTGTAATTTTAGTATTTTGAATTTCAGGGATCCAGATATTCACACCGGATGGAGTTTTCCTTCACACGTTCGGGTCATGGGGTTCCGGGGACCCTGAGTTTAAAGGAATGGAAGGAATTGCCATTACAGGCAACGGAAATATTCTCGTAGTCGACAGAGAACAACATTGTGTAAAATGTTTCTAATCCAGTTGTTCCGAAAAAATTTCAATCAACAAGTAAACGTGTCGAAATAGGAAATAATACACTCATTCACAAATCAATAAGAAAAAAAAAAGATTTCTAAATTTACAATTCTAGTTTTGTCATTCATTGTTCTGTACTCCCACTTTAATCTAATATTAAATACATGTACGTCAGAAATAAAAGTTATAAATTCAAATTCATGTAATGTGAAGTCGAAGGAAATTAATGACTACGAACGAAGTCTATTCTCATATTCCATGTGCTTCGGGTTACACTTCGCAGTGATCATAAAATCCAAAAGTTCTCAGAAGTTTGAAAAAAAAACATAATAAGGAAGTTCTCAAATGTCGGGGAAAATATTAAACCTCATCCCATACACCGAATTACTCTATGCAGACAAACATAATGGATTATGCGTAGGCGAATCAACATGTGTGACTCGAATTCTATTCTGTTCCAGCATCACAAGGAAGCACTCCTAGCGTCAATGTGAACAGAACTTTGTCGGTAGGAATATATTATTTATGTGAATAACGCACTACCAGACCGCTTTAAAAATACAACTGTGAAGTTTGGGGCCTGATCTTATATTTCGATTCTTTTCGTTGTCAAATGCTTGTGAAAAGTGAACATGAATTATTCAAATTGAAGGATAGCCTGAAGTATGGAAAAGTTTCAAGCACATTTTCTAACAAAATGTTAAAACAGTGTTTTTCTAGTATCCAAACCCTCCACGAATCCCAAAGTTTCTGAATTATTTAGGATATGAATTACGAATGTAATTGAATTCTCGGGAATAGTACCCTTGCACACCTTTGGAAAAACAGCAAATCTGACACAACTCGAGAAGACCGAAAAAAGTTTGCTACTGATTTGTTTATGAATTTCATATTATGATAAAAATAGATGTAGCAGGCGTGCAAGTCCCAAATTTTCATTCAATTCATTTCAAGCGATGACATGGGTTGACTTGGCTTGGTCTATGATTATAAACCTGATCATTCTTGCGAAAAGAATTTAATGATTCGTTTCACTTAAACCTGTTCCCACTGAAATACACAAAAGATGCCAAAAATTGTAAAATTCTGTTACTTACCAAACGTCTACCGTTTTTCGGGCGTGTTTTATGAAAGTGCTTTCTCTTCCTGTGTTTGCTCGGCTGACGACGATGACAAAAAATGTTCAGAGGAATGCAAATGAAATGAAACGTACATACCCTGCGGTTTAAAAAGACTTGTGACTGCGACTATGACTCCCGAATTCGGGTAAGTGTAGGACAGCTTACATATCACCCGCTATTTACATTGCATCAACCTTCATCATTATGCAAAAGAGGCAGTCACACAAAAAACAAATAAAAAACCGGAGGAGTCCTGTAAAAGAACCCAAATAAAAGTCAGTTGGAAAAATTACCCGGAAACTTTATCGTCAACTTTATCTACGTAGAGAACTTCGACAAAGGATCTCTTTCTAGAAACCCTTTCGGGAGTTTATTAGTTTAGTCAACACAATTTGGCTATCCGCCGTCGCCGCCGGTTTGGCACAACTTAATATGTAACTCAATTGCATTATTATCTAAATAATGACCATTCTTAAACCATTCGCAATTCTTATAATATACAGGGTAGTTCATAACTCCCCTTACGTCCAAACTAGAGGACTGGGATAAATATAAGAAATATGAATTTTGTATGTGACGATTATTGTAGTATTGGTACATACGTCAATCCAACCTTCGGAACGGCTCGCAGAAATTTTAAGACAAACTATATCACTTATACTACCTGGATTAATTCTGTGTCAAATGATCTGCACTGTCAGTTTATCTGTGAATGCCGAAAATTTATTTCAGAAAGTAGATTTTAATAATTTCGGGAAGCTCCAACTCAGATTGAATTGTAGGTACCTCGCTATGCACTACCCTGTGTTGTAGTTGGGCTTGCCAAATTCTGGGTGACCAACACTGCTTTTTGCAACGTGTAGTTTTGTAGAGTTGACTTTGGATTGGACTGATTTTCTGATTAATATGCTCAAGTCCAAAGGAAATGCGACATTCCGTAGTATGTATGCAATTTGGCAGGTTCACAACTTCCAATGTGAATAAATTCCACATTATTTAACTTTATCAATTTGTTTTTGTCAACTTTGTTATATGACCCCTCGACATACGACCACATCTATGGCTTGGCTTAGATAATATTAAATGCGACTAGTCAGAAAGGTTAAATGGTCGGATTTATTTTTATCCGTTTCGGATACGATTTCAGACTAGAATCAGCTGAGTATTCTCATTACTGTACATTTTTTAGCTTCTGCTCATAAAGAAATGTCATGAGTCAGCGACTACTTTGAAATATGATTAACATCTGAACAATTTTATTCCAATTCGGGTCACACTTTATGAAATATTAATATTTGTATCTTGGACGGTTTCGATTGTTCGAAAACTTGATAGGTTCACAACTAGGTCTTGCAATCGTACTTGTATTGATTGTTGTACTCAAACTGTTGTACACAGGCTCAGAGAGTTGTACTCAAACTTTTCGAATTTACTTACTTCCAGTTTGCCAAGATTATTTATAACTTTTCCGGAAATCACCTAAGTACTGTATGAAATATGAGAATGGTGATCAGCTCAGCTTAGGATTTCGCGAGAATTGTTAGCTCCCCACGCCAAGGCGTCGTGTTACGTCTAGAGATTAGAGATCTCGACTTCAATCTTAGATTTTCTCCTCGAGACCTAACAAGGAACACAATTTGGTTGTAAAATTAATATCTATTGGAAGCTTGGACAGTTTACGAAAACTTACAGACCTGCAATGGCATCCTTCCTTTTTGATATGATATTCATGTAGTCATCCATCTACGTGTTGATCGTTAATTTAAGATAGGTAGGCATTTTAGAGTTCAAGGTTCTTGGTTTAGGATTCTCAGGTCTGGACAAACTGGAGGAATATCAAGTCAATCTGTCCTTCGATTGTGCCGGTAAGTGTGTCCAGAATTGTGGAAGTTTCCGGCTGTGGTCAAACATTGGAGATTGGTTCCAGTCAGTTTATTCTGTGGCTCTTTCCCGAAGTACCACTAAAATATTATTTACAGAGTAATACACAATTATTGGAAAATAAATCAGTGAGAGAATTCTCCTTTCCTTGTATCAATATCCTGTTTGTTTCCAGATTGCGTTTCATTTCAGATTAGATTGGTTTAATAACTTGGTTAGGATTTTGCGAAACGATCTTCGAAGACGATTTCCTGGTAATATATTTAGGTATTTGGAATTTTATAATTTTGTATTTTCATGGTTTTGAAGTAGCGATCGTTAACCGAGTGATGCCACACCAGACAAGGGCACAAGTGTCCAGCCCTGAGTTTGACCCATTGCTGGAAACACATTTGAATCCCTGATAGACACAGTACATTCAAATTTTACATTCAGAAAGTGATAGTTGTGAGACTTGAATATTGCGCAGTGGGTTCGTAATTAGGTGGGCAGAGTAAATAAGGAAATTGGGATGAAAAACAGACATCCTTTTCTGCATCACTACTTATAAATAATTGTGTAGCAATTTTCCCTTTACGTATTTGTGCTGCTTGAATCGTTTTCTCTTGAATCTTGATGCGTTTTATGTCTTCTGACGTCGTTTTCACACCTGGATTAGTCCTGAGTGATTTGATAACCTTGTCAGGCATTGCACGCAGTTGACACCATGGATGACTTCAGCATACGCTTCCTCTTGTAACACAATAACATTATTATAAAATAATAATCGGATTATTTTCAGTCTGACAAAGCAAACAACTTTAAGGTGTGATAACAGCATGGTCGTTTTTGTTAACGATGGTCTACACAAGGAACACAAGGAATTTCAGTCCAGAATAGATTTGAACAGAAGGTCCTTATCGAATCTTGCAAAATAATTCTCATCTGTGGAAGAATGTGCTTGGATAGTCCTTGCAGGAAGGGACGGTTTATTAATTATAACAAATCCAAAAGGCACTCAATTAACAGAATCACTTAAGGATTTATCCTTGCAATGATAAACCGGTTATAAAAAATATTTTGTGCAGGAATATATTGAAAGGTTTCAAGAATTTGAATGAGGGCCCACGCAAGGAAAGACTTCACGAATTATGGAAGAAACAGAACATACAAGCATTCACTCAGTACTTTGAACAAATTTTCAATTTTCTTCGGATTGAAACGAACTCCGTCAATGAATTATAATGAAGTAAAGGAACATAATTATCTTCCTTAAAATATAATTACCTTGTGTAGTCACTCCGGTTTCAGAATTCTTCCACTGTGTTATCATAACAGTGACGAAAGGGAATTACCTATAAAACATTTTTCAAATAATGGACAAAATGTTAATCGTTCTAATCGGCTTTGTAAATAAAACGAAGATAAAAAACATATAACGATTCCTGGCCGTTTTTGATAACCTAATTTATGATCCCGAAAACTTTAACAAATCAATTTCGGAAAAACTCTCAAATACTTTAAGCAAATTAACTCGTGTATGAATTTGGAGAACAATTCTCTAGGCAGAAATCAAGCGTTTGAGGACAAAATATATAAGCTCTATTTGAATTTCGTTACAAAAAATCGTTAAACAAAAGCAATCAATTTTTTTGCTCTGGAAATATTTTAGTTTCACTCATGATACAGGTTCCTTGAATGTTTATATTTTCTCACACAAGCAAGCTTCTCCTTTAATTGAATCTCGCTTTTCAGAATGTGTATATTATTCTAGTCTGGAATGTATTGACGCTTGCCATTTATTCCACCTCGCAGTGTTAGATTAGAACACTTCACGGCTCTCGTTCTTGGTGTTCTTTGTCAACAACAAAAAGAAGAATGGCAATCATATTCAAGGGCTCGTAGAGAGTTTTGGTTTCACACTTTCTTCGCCTTTCTCCGCTCGAAGCCTAAAACTTAAGTTGAACAAAAACTGATGAGAAAAGATACGAAAGACAAAACAGTGCAGAAGAAAATGAAGTGGAGCGATTGGTTTCGAAAGTGAGCATATTACCAAGTTAGTTTGTCTTTCTTTTTACTCAAGTGGAGAGTTCAATGTTATACTCATAAAGATTTTCTTGTGTCTGCATGTGTGGACTGGAACCATGTACCAGACGCAGTCAGTTATTTGCTTTCTCTTCCTCCGTTTTCTTTCCTTTAGAATTTTGAGATGTGCAAGGGAGATTCTCTAGCTGTCAACTATCGAAAGTAAAATTTTTTGCTGTGTGAGTACTGGTATGTTTCTTTGCTTCATGGTGACGTATCAGTCAAGTTTACCGCAAGGTGGTTGTACATATGCCCTCAAGTATGAAATATAAGACAATCAACGAGGGTGCACTACTGTGAGGACAATACTATACAAAACAAGGGAAAAAAGATTCTTTAGTGTCGTCCGTTCCTTCTACTTTTCACTATAAAACATTATTGACCAAATAAGTGCCAAGGCTGGGAAAGTTTGGGTTCCACGGCCTTTGTAATTAGGGTTTCACATTTTTTTTTGTAATTGTAGTCCCGGGTTTCCAATTTGCAATTACACCCTGGGGTTTTAGCATGAACAAGCAAGGTTAGTTTGTTCTTTCTTCATTATTGGCGACGATGTCAAAGCAAGAAAGATACTGAGACCTCTGATCGTGAGTGACAATGAAATTGTCAGGGATGGAATGTCCCTTGTTGTCAGTAAAATTCGTCTGAGGCACTTTTGGAACGGTTATGAATCCATAAACACTTCTTTTAGGTGGCACTTCTTTCTTCAGAAATGTTTTGAGAAATTCCTTGGCGAGGAAGAAGGATTCCCATTCTCCCACTTTACCTTCAAGAGGAAAGCTCCAGGCCCAGGACCCAAAAAGTAAATAAAATATCGTATTTACTCACTGTAAATCCATTTTTCTTTCGTGTCTCCTCATTCTCTCTGCTTCTTCCTTCCTTGGAAAAGCAATGGAGTGACAGGAGGTAGTCCATGTGTCAATGCTCGTGTGGTGAAAGCACCCAGGGTAAACTAATTCAAGTGTCTGCAATGTCTACTCTGCATATGGTCTTATACTACGACAGCAACCAAGGACTTCTCTTGGCTATTACATTTCACAGAAATCTTTAATTTCATTCTGCCGTAATTTCCAATATTGAAAAGATGTATTCAACTGTTAACTTTTTGACCTATTTAAATTTTTGCGCAGTCCTTGGTTTTAAATAAATAAATAATTATTGAGAGTTTAAAGTCCGGTTACTTTCACCCTTTGGGTCTTGTCACAGACTTCGCTCTGATCCGATCTAATCAAA
>JAQFYE010002846.1:0-16831 GCA_034694305.1 Protaphorura glebata
ACAATGTAAAAAGTCTTATTATTGATAACCTGAATTCTTATGGTATAAAATCCTTCAAGCATTATTCATCACATTTAAGGGTTAATCTTACCAACGACATGAAAAATTGTAATAATATTAACATATTTAAAAAGATTCTTTTACACAATTACTTAGATGATCAATTGCTTGAAGTTAATACATCTTATGCGTTTCATAGAATTAATTCTTGTGACCTCTCATGTATTGACTCTGTCGTCAACAAATTTACGTAACCTACTCTACATTGAGCTCAAATGTAATTCCTTTGTTAAGGGTTTTGTTTGCGTTGAATAAATTTGAATTTGAATTTGTAAGAGTTTCTCAGACTGGAATTTCATTTTGCATCTTCATAGACAAACTTCACAATCTGTTCTCTGGAGAAATTATTCTGGAAAATCGAGGAGAACTAAACTGCGACGAACTTGCTATCCTGTAAATTTGAAATACCGGAAGTAGGGTAAGTCGGGCTAATTTGACCCAATGGGGCAGACTTGGGTCACTTACATTAGTAATTGTAATTTCAATTACAAGATACAATTACGTATTTGTAATTATAACCAATTACTTTCGGAAGCCCAGCTGTAATTTGTAATTGTAATTAAATAATTTAGAAATTGTGTGTAATTGAAATTGTAATATGGAACTGAATTTATATTTTTCTCAATTACTTTTACAATTACTTAAAATTTTGACCATCAAATAGAAAGATGTAACTATGATGTTAGCACACATCAAAGAAAATCATCATTTCCAGAAAGTAATTTGAATTGTAATTTGTAATTGTAATTGAAATAAATTACTTTTCCATTTTTGTCAACGTAATTGTAATTGTAGTTAATTATTCTTGAAATTTCTCCATGTATTGTAATTAATTGTATTTGTAATTATAATTAATTACAATCAGAAATGACGGTGTAATTTGTAATTAATCACATTTTTAAAGTAATTGACCCAAGTCTGACGTGGTGTAACTGTATTGATTTGTGCCACACCATATCAATATGAGCATATGACTCCTGAAGCACGCCTACAATTACCGGGTGAGACAGATTGGCACACTCTCGCCAAAGTGGAGTAAATTAGCCCACATTATCCTAATCATATTTTATACTTTGCACCTACTGAGTATTAGAATGGTTTCATTTTCAAAAATGATGGAAATGAATATTTGAGACTCTTTAAAATGTGAATTTCTTGGGTAGTCATTCCAGTGTAATTCATGGAAAACAGTTTTCCCGTCTCCGTTACAAACCAGTTTGGTCCCTGAATAGAATATGCACAGACTTTCCTTACAGTAATTTGACTGAACATTTCCATAAGTCTCCGATTACAACGAAATACAAACAAGTACGAGAGAATTCATTTCATTGAAGTTGGGATTGAAAATCAAATGGAAACCCTTGTAGTTCTCTTCAGTTATTTGCCATGAACTCATTATTTTGGAATTTTCCAGGAAAATCCTATCAAGTTCGACTACAGTAAAACCACAGATTGTGTTCAAAACATATTTGCGGTGTTCGGCATTGGACAAAGCATGATTGAGGCCAGACCTCAAAATTGAAATCTGAAATTCAAAGGATGGAAAATTAATACAACTTCAAAAGCTGTGGTACATTTGGTTGGATTTAATGAAATATATTTACTGTTTCCATCAGAACTTTCCAAAATCCACCAAGGAAAGTAATTTTGCAACATTTTAAAAATTTTGATTTATTGTTTTTCAATTGCTAATTTTAAAAAATACCCACTGGCATTAGATAACATACGAGGTACGGTAAATGTTATGAACCACCCTGCTCATAACATTAGATGTGCTCCATTTTGAAGCCGTATGAATTTCACAAGTTATCGCAATAATATTATCCTTCATTCACGAATAAGTTTGTCTGAATTCAAATGCACATTTCCAATGTGGAACCGGAACTTGATACGGACATATTGTGATACGAGCGGATTCTAGTAAACTTTCGGATTGAATGGAAGTCGACGCTTTCAGACTTTCACTGCTTTCACCGCTTTCTGCATGCTTAAAATTTTCTCTTGTCTGCCTTCCACGCCTAAAAGCGAAACAGCCGACAGTCCAAATTATTCACAGTTATCAAACTTCAAACCAACTTTCCATTCTTTAAAATAAACCCTGGAGGCTCGGAACCTTAATTTTTCACTTTGTTTGTACGGACAAACGAATATTTCGTTTTATTTGACGAATAGTTTGTTTTTAAGAAAAAAGAATGTCTCTGACCCCGGGTTTCTCTCGTAAAACTTTGGCAGCTTAATAGAAACTAGCAATAAAAAGAGTAAGAACATTTTCTGAATCTATTTTCCACAAACCATTGTTTTAATAAAGGAATGAATATTTACAAATTACTTCACAACATTAATGAATTTGGGTCAACAACTCTGGGCGAAATTATAACTCACATTATTCTCAAATGAATCGCGTACATTTCCTCATTCCGTCTTCTCAAACCTCAGTACGTAGTTTCCATTTCCTTTTCCTTGTTTCCTGAATGTTTCATAACATAAGTCTGGAGTTATCTCTTGGGGAAAATGTTCCTTCCATTTCAACTCATCAAGTATTTACTTTTGTTTTCCCCAAAATCTGTTGTTGAAAACCACGAGAACTTTAACTTGGCCGTTAGAGACTTGAGACGGAAGTCAAAGAATGACAATAGATGAAATATTTATAGATCTTCTATTTTCTTGTCAACTCACCATATGTCTGGTGTGCCAAATTATTCATAACGTCTTCCCTCTAAATGTGGGGGTATCCATAGACGATGTACATTTCCAGGTAATGGTAAAATCTATACTGAAATTACATGATTGTTTCCCAGGCACCAAATAAAGTCAAAGGAGGAGTGCAGATACCATATGGAAAAATGTAAGGCGTTGGAAATCCATTTTTAATGTTGTCGGCTGTGTCATTTTGCACAACTTTTGTTAAGGTACTACCCCCAAAAGTCTAACCGTTCGGTCGCTAAAAATGCACTGGTTACCATGTCAGGTGAAAGCGAGAGAAAGCAAAAGTGAAAGTCGCCGTACGGCGTAGCTCACGCCACCCTGTGTATTTTGAGCGTTCAGACTTTTGAGGGTAGGACGTTAAACGTTGTAGCTGTAGCCCTTGACCTCCTGAACAACTTTTCTGAAGGTTCTACCGAGAAAATTCTTACAGTTTATACGCTAGAAATCCATGCGCCAAATGCACTTTATGACGTCATGACTGCGTCACGGATTCCTGTGACTTCGCAGAGTCCATTTGATCCATGTCCACACGGTTAGACATTTCGGAGTAGGACATTCACAAAAGAGTTCAACGGGAAAAAATTGCATTTTGGTTTGAAATTATTTGATGATTGAGTGAACTCGACGGATATGCGTTGGAGTTGTTGTCACACCACTTGTGTGTTTGACAACTTCGACAGAATTTGGAGCTTAACATGGACCCGGGAAAATGAGAACAAATGAAAATGACAAGGACATGGAAAATATTGATCGGATGAGTATATCGGCGATGACTCTGAAGCTTCTGACCAAATTGTCCTCATTGCAGTTGTCACTGAAACGGGTGGCGAGTGACAGGTGACACTAATGGAACTGAATGAACTGTGAGCACACAAGTATGTATTGTATGATGTGGGGATCTCCGTCCACGAACGCAAATATAACGAACAATACGATCTGATGGGTTTAAAATTGGACACCAAATAGTTGTCGACTTATGAGGATAAAGGTCATTCCAGCTATGCAGTTTCATAATTTGCCTTATTTTCACAAATGCATTACTTCACTTGACTTCACCCAATACCTTTTTAGCCATTATTTGGGCATCCTAATGGAACCCGACTTTCCTACTCCGTTAATGCACTTTACTGATTTTTTGGGCCAAGGTGGAAAAACCTGTGTATGCAAGGTAAAACCCTCACAATGTACGTAGAGTTGGGTTGCGTAGAGTGGAATCGAACTTCTTCGCTATGGCAGCAGATGGAAACCCCGTACCGCCACGCTGCCTTGACTTTGGCTCTCGTCATTATGTGTACCGTTTTTCAGTAAAGCGATCGGCAGCGCCGCTGTAAGTATCGGATTTCGAATACAGAAACAGAATGCATATCAAGATTTACTGTGAGCAGCGACTTATACCCTTCAAATGATTTCGAGTGCTCGTTCACTGCCAATTAAAAGCTCCAATTTGTAAAGGTTTACCCAAATCGAGTTTGTGAATCATGATGAGCTCAGGAATGGAGTGCAGCGCTTAAGTATCCATTAAGGTAATTACATACTCCTATCCTGGTACAATAAGAGTAACAGAACTTTGTCCTTGAAATTCACTCTAAGAGCTTAAGTGTAATAAAATAATACACATTGTACAATACAATACATACAAGATCATATACGTACGATGCAAAAACAAGCATAATATTCTAAAAATAATATAACAACGGTAATGTGCTTGTTTGTTTTCCGGAAAAACTAAATTCAAGGGGTCAGGTTACAGGGTGTTTACGAGAAGGCGCCCCATTGTTTGTTTAATCTTTGGCCTGGATACTAAAACAGATGTTACTGTCAAGACAGAATAATTAATTGATACGAACATTTATTTTACCACAACAAAAATCGACTCAAAAATTGGGCTAATTTATAATTATTGAATTTTCTGTACAAAACCGGGTTTGAGCTCAATAATAATAATACCTAATGACTCATCCAATTGTGTCAATGAGTTGGCCGCTACATAACTAAAATCAATTAATTATTTCTGTCTTATCTATTTTATTATCCAGGCCAAAAAGTAAACAAACAATGGGGCGCTTTTATGTAAACACCCTGCACTTAAAATGTATATGCAGAAGACTTCAAATCGGACGGAGAGTTAAAAAATTGAGAAGTAAATGCTATTTCAGTTACATCTGTAAAGACGTGACCTTATGGAAAAATGTACGCCGTTAGAAATCGATAGGGCTTTTATATGTTGTAGTTAGTATTATTCTGAGCAATTTTTGTGAAGGTACTATTCCCAAAAGTTTAGGCTTTTGACCGCTGGAAAATACACTGTTGGGCACGTAATGTGAGAACGAGTGAGTGAAGTAAAAGTCATTAAACGGCCGCTGACATGCCAAACTGTATTTCTAGCGGCCAAACGGTTAGACTTTTGGGGGTAGGACCCACACAAAAGTTATTCACGATAAGACTGACTACAACATATAAAATCCCAAGAAATTCCAACGGTGTAATTTTTTCCATAAGGTTTGTGCTCCCTCCTTTAAGAAGCTCTTTTTTAATGAGCACGCCTGGTGGGAAAGCACCTTCGAATTAATTGCACTTTTAATTTTTGTTAAGTCGTAAGAACTGGTTACTAAGGAAACGTTCAACTCTCAAAAACCTGGTGCAGAAATTGTTTATAAATACGTATATCCAATTAAGCCCTCGCCCATCACCCACTTCTGTGCTATGTAAGCTCTGCATTTCCTCGGTGAAAGTTAGAGTAGGAAAAATGACATGTTGTGCATGCCGTTTAATTTTCTTTTTGTATATTTGGTATGCCTAAAACTAGCACGACTTAAATTGGTCACGATAGCTTTAGTTTAACTGTACCTGGTAGTTAACACACTCATTCGCAATACTTTTGTTGTTTTTGGCGGTATTCAGGACACGGACACATTTCCTACTAGAAGTACTGTATTTTTCTCAGATTTTTTCAGTTGTCGGTGTACTTTTTGTGGTATTTCCTTTTTTTTGTTACTTCCTGCATTTCCTTTATTTCTTTGGACAAATGGTTGAATTTATTGAACTTCATTGAACCCGTTGAACAAAAATCGTGCCGCCAATCATAGAATCAAATCGAAGAATTATTAAAATAGGAGGGAAGTAGCGAATAGCAATGACATCACGATATAAAAACATTCCGTTTTAAAATTTGAAATCAGCATTAGTATAAAAGAAAATTGTATCAGTTCACTTGCAAATGAATCAAAGTATATGAGAAATATCTCCATCAATTTTTTCAATTTATCTTCGGATAGTCAAAATGTAGGTAAATTGTGAAAACAGCGTCTGAATTTAAATTAACTCTTTGAGTGACTCGTGTCGTAAAGATAATTCGGCGGTTAGATTTCAAGGGAAGATGAGAAAATTGGGCAACGAGAACGAGCGATTTATGAGATTGAACTCTTCGTGATAAAAATTTATTTATTTTGTCTGAGGGTGTGTAATTGATATAGAGCGTGGGCTCGAGATTATTGCATGCAATATCAATTGAAAATGCGATGTATATTCTGTTATGTCAGCAAAATGCTTTGTCCTGCATGAGTCAACTTAAGTTAAGTAATATCAGGAAGGCAAACAAGTCATTCTATTATTATGTACTCAGAACAGCACTTGTTTTCTGTTCCGTCAGTTTAAATTTTCTAACAGACGACTTTGATGTAACTGATTTTGTGAAACAGAAAAAGAAACGAGAAACATACACTCACGAAAGGTGAACGCCTCGTTTGTAGTGCAAAGCAAACGTTGCAGAAATGAAAGCACGATAATAAAGAATCAAATAAAAACCTTTGTAGATTTATTTCCGTGAGCAATTAGAGCCGACAGCAGAAGTGCACTTTAGAAATTAGAGATAATAAGTAAACAAAATTAATTAAATCAAAAATGATTGAAGTTTTTTCTCTCTACTCTTGTCATTTAATAACTTTTACACATGGATTTGCCATAGTTATAACTCCTTGCGATTAGTTGTAAGGGATTTCGGGTTTTATCCGCAAAACTTAGAGGGTGTCACGTAACCTTTGTCACCCCCTTGGCACCCCAATCGGTGGAGTCGGACAAATTATGAGATATGCATTTTGTAGAGAATCTTATGAAGGATCTTCACAGCCACTCCGCTAAAAAATCCGACCGGTTTAGTGTCGCTGACTAGCGCTTGAGTAAAAATCCGGCATTAAAACACAGAGTTTTCAACTGTATTTGAACAAAAACGCGACCAGAATAATTTTTTTCGAAGTATCCGCCGATGCTATATTTTTGCAATAATTTTATGCAATTTTTAAAATTTTGTTGGACCGGTTTGGAGAAAGTCGATTTATTTGGAGCAAGAAATCCGATTTTTTCTCATCCATGTTATCGTTCATATTAGGATAGATGTATAACCTCCCGTTTTTTTCATCGATATGCAGGTGAGGTACCTCGAGGTCAGGTACGCCTCCGCTTCATTCTTGCTCAATCTCTTAAAATCAAAGTAAAAAAGCTGGTAGTGAATTTCTGAGACGCAGAAGTCAAAGTACGAATAGAAAAAGAGCCCACGGTTTATTGTGTACGGCTATATATTCATACATGAATGATTATACTGAATAAATGATGGAGACAGGACAGGAGTATCCTTTTTGCTTAGTGAACTGGATTCCAGTGATGAGTCTTAACTTAATGGATTTCATACCGATGGTGAATTCACACTAGTGAGAAATTCCCAGGTGCTGTTGAGTACCTTCTTCTTTCGAGAATCGAGACACAGACACAATGACTATAGGAATATTTTCGGAATGACAGTCGGATGAGCAGAACCAGAGAAAACTCGTATCTTCTTTCCTTGCCTTGTAAGAAAAATCGGAGAAAGAAACTAATAAAAGCAGAGCATCTTATTTCACTTTGTTCCACTTACGACCTGCTTCAACTTATGGCAATAAACAAAGTGACAGGAACCATCGATCCAAACTTTTGTCCCGTGGGCTTTTCATCACAATTTACTCTGTTCGGAGTGACAAAGAAAAAGTAGCTCCTAATGTGATGACATGGAATGTACATGATACACACGATAAATTGACAACACTTTCTTACCACATAGGTAAGCTCATACTGCCGAAAGAAACAAAAATTAATTTGTTGTTTCAGCTTATGGTGCCCGATCTCTAATGTATCACCAGCTATGACGTCATGACTAAACCTTAACGGTATGCCCAATACTTTCAGGTTATTGCCGAACAACTTTCTCCTGGAGAAAAAAAACTTGCTAAATCCTTCCTTCATCATTTTTGTTTGAAAAGTATGAGCTTACCTAATACATCTGTAGTGAAGTTGTCAAATTATTTTGGCTACAAATTTAACACAATGTGAGTTTTAGTCGGCAGTAATAATAGTTGTCTACATATATTATCAGATCTAAGTTAAAGAGATTGGATGTTGATGTTTTCCAGGTGAATCGTAAAGAAAAATGACAATAAGAGCTCATTTCTAATAATACCAACCTAAAGGATCAGTGTTACGGTCTGTCAATTTCATTTATTACCGAACACGAAGGTTTGCTTTTTATATTCGGGACTAATTTGATAAATCGTACATCTTAGTTGACATGCAGACCTCATTATTTCCGTAAGGATGCCTTTTGATTGTTAAATACAGTGTGTCCGAGAGAACGCGCACAATTGTATGATTATATTTTTGCGTAGTTACAAAAAACTATGTTACGGTCATGTTGGAAATATTGAAAAGTTCTGAGAATTTATTTTATCCATGTAAACCATGTGCTAATTTTATTAACTTAAACCGGACATTAGTTTCATGGATAATCCCCACGGTCAAATTGATTTTTATTCTGATGGTTTAAGTTGATAAAACGAAATTCCCAGAACTGATAAATAAGTCCAAACTGGCGATAACATAATTTCTTGTGACTACGACAAAATATAATCAAACAATAGTGCGCTTTCTTTGGGATACACTGTAGATATTGAATGCAGTACATCTGACTCAAAATTTTGTGAGAAATCTGAATCTAAAGGAATTTTTGAGATCGGTTGAACCTTGAACCGTTCTTGAGAAAATGGGAAGAACCACGCTTGTATATTTTGCCATGCTATCGTGTACATTTTCCAATCAAAAGTGTGTTATGAAGTTTCGAAAATGAAAATTGTATAAATCTGACTCAAAATTCTGTGATCCAAATCTTAAGGAATTTTTAATACAGGGTTAGTATTTCTGGAGATAGATTTGAATTGGTGAAAATTCACATACATAGCCTATTGCCATACGTACTTTTCTCTATATTCATTCACCCTGGTTGAAGGCGAAGGACGAGTTCAGAATGGAATATTGTACGACGCGAGCAATTGAACAGTCAGGGGTGTCCGAACGTAGAGTTTAAGAATACTTATTTTCCATATGCCATAAATTTCTCCAATTACAGTTATTATTCTTTTAGAATCAAATTCTTTTATTTTTCTTCCGTCTTACAAAGGCGGATTTTGTTGTGCACAACGGTGAGTCTGAAAATCTTTTCCCGTTTCCGCTTATTAGATTCAACGACTCATAAACTTCAAAGTGTAAGTGTTTTTACCGGTGAATGCGGGTTGGTTATATTTTGCCGACAAGGTATGTATGCTAGACATCCTGAGAATCTAAGAAACTACGCTGTTGTTTACACCGCGCACACGCAAACTTATTTTTTAAAGAAATTAATTTCATTTTATTTTATATAATTTAGCATTTATTTTATATAAAATAAACACAATTTTTTTGGTATACACAATAATTGCTTTTAGTATATTTTTTTATGCTTGCAGAATTGACCGAGATATAACGTGGAATCCTTCAGGCTTGTATTTTATTAAAGATTTTGCAATTTAATATTCCAAAAACATTTTGTTTGTGTTTTGAGTTTGTCTGGATGTGTACTTTGCTGGATTTATTAGCAGCATCTTGTTCATACCATATGAAATATTATGCTAGGTCCGGGCAATCAAATCGTACCTAACAGATTTATCATTATAAATGCCAACTTCAGGCATCAGTAACCTTTGTCTTCTGTGTTCCTGCCACTTGCGGCGGCGGCAGTACAAGTTGTCCACGGTAAATGAATATAGAGAATTGTGTGGCAATAGGCCGTATATTTGATTTTTTAGCAACTCAAATTTATCTCCAGAAATACTAACCCTATCTTAAAAATTCTTTCAGATTTGGATTCCTCACAGAATTTTGAGTCATATAGTGTTTAAACAATTTTCATTTTTGAAACTTCATAACAGACTCTTTTGATTGGAAAATGTACACGATAGCATAGCAAAATGTACCAACGCGGTTCTTATCATTTTCTTAAGGATGGTTCAACCGATCTCAGAAATTCCTTTAGATTCGGATTTCTTGCAAAATTTTGAGGCAGATAGCTTTCATATAAATCCAATTTCTATATCGCCATGTCAAGCTATTTTGATTGAGACATGTTCGTGGTCTTATGGGGAAAAAGGGAGTGCGTTCCCCGGTAAGCTAATACATTAGGACATCGAGTGTCATTTTCGCGCCAACACGGCTACAAATTTTATTGCCGTACCCTTGTCTATATTCATTTACCCTGCAAGTCGTCCATATTTTATTGGATTTTCTAAAGAACACTGTGAGACGCGGTCAAACAGCATCGCAAAATCCTAGATCTTGGTTTGCTTTCCGTTTGGCCTAAGAACGGTATACTCTTGTAGTATTAGCTGTAGTAACAACAGTGCAGTAGTAGTTTGATTCTTACCATTTCGCATAATTGTTTTATTGTTTAAAACTTCCTAATTACTTTTGTGTCTTGATTCCTGGAATGCTGTAATGGTTTTGACAGAGTTCACTAATCCATCAACGTATTCCTGTCCTAATTAAAAACAAGAAGTGCACTTGAATCTTGTGACTTGAGCTCAGCCCCCATTTAGGTCAAGAGGATCCAATTAGTGATTTTGAACTTTACGAAAGTCTGGGAATCGGTGTCGGTTGTTTTGACATGAGTTGCAGTTCAAGTCTCATTAGCGGAGTCTTACAAGAGACTCTTTTCAAATGTAACTAAATTTGGATTTATTTGAATTGAACAATTATTATAGTTACTAGCTGACCATAAAGTGTCACACTACAGATTAGATTATTAGTGCGAGTGTCGACAAACTTGATAAGTCGGAATTAAAACAAACTGAATTTATCCAGGATTAATCCTTTCAACATAAATATTTATGTCAGGAATATGAAATCATCGGCTGACGAAATGGCAGACTTGGGTCAATTACATTAAAAATGTTATTAATTACCAATTACAAATTAGAGCCTCATTTCTGATTGTAACTAATCATAATTACATGGAGAAATTTCGAAAGTAATTAACTACAATTACAGTTGCGTGGACAAAAATGGAAAAGTAATTAATGCCAATTACAATTATGTAATTGTAATTGAAAATGCAATTACACTTACAAATGACAATGCAAATTACTTTCTCGAAATGATGATTTTTATGTGTGCTAAGATCATAGTTACATCTTTGTATTTGATGGTCAAAATTTTAAGTAATTTGTAAAAGTAATTGAGAAAAATATAAATTCAGTTACAAATTATAATTACAATTACGCACAATTTCTAAAGTATTTAATTACAATTACAAATTACAGCCGGGATTCTGAAAGAAATTAATTACAATTACAATTACGTAATTGTATTTTGTAATTGAAATTAGAATAATCGATGTAATTGACCCAAGTCTGCAAAATGGTGTAATTCTAATTTAAATTTCTCATTTTTATCAGACTTACAAGGGATGCACCTGACCTGACCACGAGGTCCATGACCCGACACGACACCCAATTTTCTGAATTCATCGTGATGCCTTGAATTCGAGGTTTTAAAATATTTTCTTGTAAATATGTACTTTCTCTAGCCTGTATCCGATCCGGAGGTCCCCTCTTGTGAAAGTTAGAATTGATCATGGGTTAAAATCAAAGCTTAATCAAAGTTTAAAGCCAAATTCTTCATTTTCTGCAATAATTTTTTCGGTCAGGATTTTGATTGGATGTACCAAAGAATTTGAGGAAAATGGGACAAATTAGCCAATTTTGAATCCCATTTCTTTGGATCCACTATATTAATCACCCTTTCATTTTGTTGAGCTCCTCGTTTAAAAGAACTTCATCCATTCTAACATAAACCGAGGAGTAATTCTTGAGGTAATTATTGTGTCATTCTAATCAGACTGAAAAGACTACCTCAAAGTTTTTTCCAGTACATTTCTGTATATTTCGAAGCTGTTGCATGCCAAGCCTAGCCTAGCCTACCATTAGCGTGCTCATTAATGTCAATTCTAAACAAACTAATTGGATCCATTATGTGCGCAAGGTTTAAATTGTTAGCTTACTGCAGGTCGTGTCGTGTCCTTTCCCCAGAAGGCCAACCCCATACTCTGTGGTTAACCGTAAATGTCAAGTGTCGCGATAAAAGCTCGTCTTATTATTAATCAAGCGTAAAAGTTTCACTAAAACTTTTCAAGGGGCTGAACATGAGGAACATGAACAGTTCGCTGGTACAGTGAAATCCTTTTATTTTGAATTAGTCAACAAAGTAGAAAAAAAGAAAAGGTTAGTGAGTACTACTGGACACAAATGCTGAGTTACTTTCCCCAAGAATTTAATTAAAAAAAGACAAAGTGCACTTACTACGTTTTACTTTGTTAAAGAAAGCTACAAGCATCCTATTATAGTGGTAGAAAATCGGACGGATACCTAGAAAACCTACATGCCTTTAAAGCCCTAGATAAATTCGAACTTTGACCTGATCAACCCTTACCTAACCTTATTTCACCCGAATTGATACTACCCCCATCAGGTGTAAATATGCAGGATCTGTGAGGACCAAATACCTTGTAAACACCCAGTCGGTCAAGGAATTGGAAAGTTGGCCGACCAGGAATTGAACCCGGGATATGATAAATTAAAGCCCGACGTTTAGTACACTGAGCCATAACGCATACCCAAAATAACCAGTGAGAATTTGTAGTTTTCAAGCAAAAATAACCGTATTATTTTTGCATGTTCTTCTCGCAGTCATTTACGAAGGTAAAAAAATCGTTTGAGATTCGTTCACGGAATGATGATTTATAAAGCTCAGGTCATGGCTATGGACTATCTGGTTTTTTCAGGGAACAGAGGAAACCGTACTATTCCCCACTTTCATGCGGTTAGAACCAGAATCCGAATCCCGGGTGACTGAATCCATACACGTGCAGTTCATGTTACGCTTCAGATCCAATTGTGGTTGAGGAAACTCGATTTCGCTTTCTCCGTGATTACTTTCCGTGTCATGCAACGTAAGGCATACCTTTCTGTGTTCATGAAAATAATAAGCCCACTTAACTTGGATTTCATTTTGATTTCAAGGTTTTACGGTCAACACTCGAAAATAAATTGAAATGAGTCCACTTGGTATTAGTAGTGTATGTTGAAAAATTAAGGTACTGACAGGGAATGGCCTCAAAGCTCAGCTCCCGTTAGTATAAAGTATGGGGCACAAACCTTATGGGAAAATGTACGGGATTTTTATATGTTGCAGTCAGCCTTATCCTGAACAACTTTTGTGAAGGTACTACCAGCAAAAGTCTAACCGTCTGGCAGCTAGAATTACACAGGTGGGCATGTAAAGTGAAAGCGAGTGAAAGCAAAGTGAAAGTCACTATACGGCATCTTGCATGCCAAACTGTGGATTTCTAGTGGCCAAATGGTTAGACTTTTGGGGGTAGGACCTTCACAAAAGTTATTCAGGATGCACTAACTACAAGATATAAATATCCCAGCGATTTCCAACGGCGTACATTTTTCCATTATATGCTGAAATCAAACTCAAACTCTGCGGAACGGCATTTCTGCATCACAACTTTCGCTCAAGGTGATTGATCAATGAAGATTGACTTGCGGTTCGAACACTCCTATTTAAATATTTTTAGCAGGATACCCGAAGTGCTATTTAACTTTCAGAACTATTCGTTCCACTCAAGCATGGCCCATGGCAACAAGTGAAGAAAGCAAGCAATGCAATTCAATTCTTGAATCCATCGTGTAGAGAAAGTTCAAGTTTGTTATACAGGGCGAGGAAGAAACAATTCGCGCGTCTAAAATCTATTATATCAAACATTCAGCCATTTCGCATTTAGCCGCAAACGTACTCACTTTTCACTCAAATCACGTGGATCTGTAGTGTAACCCTTCCCCAAATCATTTTTTTAGAAAAATAAATACACGCATATAAATATAAATCCTGACTCTCATCTGAATTGACTATGATTGATGATAATGATGAAGTTCATTTCGTCAAAAAGATGAGATGAAGGATTTAAGACGCAAAAAATATATAAAGGATATTGTGCCTTAGAATGCCAGCATAGCATAGACTTCCGCTTGCAAAGTATAGTAGACAGTCCCTCCCAAGGCTACGATAATATTTAAAATTAATGAAGCGTCAAATCCTGTCTATTGTAGTCGATTCTATCCTCAGAGATATACAATATGCAAATAGCACAAATGATACAGAGTTTCATGGAACGGGAAAAGAAATACCTCTTGTGGGGTGTTCAAATATGCCCAATATTTCTTAAACGAGCACATTGAGCTTTTCTTCTTCAAACATGTATTACATTCTCGTGTTCTTGGAATGTCAAGACGGATTGGCAATCCTGAACCAAATTCTGCAGTCGGTCTGTCCTGAAATAAAATATGATCAATGCGTGAATGCAAGTTCTACGTTTGTCTGGTACAGGAATTGTAACACGCATTTATCGTAAGTCGCAGTATTTTGTTACATTAAGTATTTTTATTCGTAGAGTTTGGGCTGGTATCCCTTTGGCCTAGGGTAGACCGCTCTAATGTCACATTCTGAATTGTTGTTTTAGCTATTCCTACACATCTCATTACTAGCGTAATCCACGTGGCTCACTCATGCGTATTTTTCACATGCCCTCTAACTTCATATGTCATTTCACAAGAAGTGAATGATCAAAAGGATAATATTTTCTTCGTCTCATCTCCAACTTTTCTAGTAAACAGTAGAAAGGAAATTGGGTATAATTTAATAAGAATGTCCTCAATTTGTAAGAGGAAATTAGACGAAAGAATGACTTTTCATATGTCCACGTCCACGCTGTACATAATAAAAACTTCAAGTGCGATGTTGTTGTTAAAGTGAGACATTTGAAAGAAGGCTACATTTCGGGTAAGTACAGGGTGGTAGAATATATTTAATTCTCGTACAAGCTACCTCACTACTGCGTGTACCTTTCCTAGGCCTAGATAGAAATTTACAGTCTTCAGGACAATTAGATTGATGCATTAATGTGAATGTCACCTTACTGACCAGAGTTAGTATTTAATTTGTTGAATAAACAACAATGAGACGAGATTTATGAACCACCCTGTACACTTCCAAAACATTACCTTCTTGTATTAGCAGCGGATGTGAATTCAGCAGACAACTTTTCGAGTCTACTTATTCAGATGATCTTTCTCTCTTACATTCACATTCATGATGATGAAGACAGTTAGAAGTTAGAACTACGACTATTTCTTATTCTTCTTCCGCATGAGCGAAATTTACTGGAGAGAGAGAAAACTTTTGAGTATAATGAGCAAAAGTCTAGTATCAAACTATGAGATTGAGAATTGAGACTAGTTGGCCATATTTTCCTTTTACACTTTCTCCATAATATTAGTAGTCAGTGATAAACGTGCCGTCTTGCTGGTCCAACTTTACTTGAGTTTTGAATTCAATTGTGTGGAAGTTTAGACGAGTCTCTGTCTGTCTGTCTGTCTGTGTCTGTCTCAGGTTTATTTACTTTCTCAGCTGGTGACCGTGACCACGGCTACGTGTCTGAATTGTGTTGAAGGAAAAACATAAATGTAAATTCACGTGAACGATGATAATAGAAGTCAATATCACAAACTACTGTACAGGACAGGGTACTGTGTCTGGACAGGAACTGAACACCTGTTCAAAAAAGTGAACGGAAAACCAATGGTTGAAAAATATGTCATTTTGATTCACGTGTTCTTAAAACAGATGAAGTTCGCACCACCTTTGATGTTACAAATTGGCGTTGAGCTTATTCCTCCAAAATCATGAATAAAATTATACCAAAATCTCAATTTCGCCAAGTGTTCGTCACGTATGAAATGTTACGGGTAAAATCGGAAAATTCAGTAGAGAAGTTTTGATTTGTAATAATTTGAGGGGGTTGGAAATTGAGCAGTTTCACTACTTGAATTTGTAAGAAAATCGTTCATGCGGTAAACACTCGAGTAAACCGACACTAAAGCTGTGTCGGTTTCATTTCTCTGGTTCTGGTTCGTTGAACTCAACCACAATATAGTCTTGCACTAAGGAATTGAAGAGAATAGAACCGAATTTATCAGATCAATAAATAGAGCTTATTTTCATTTCTTGTGGGCTCAGTAGTTGTCCATTAGCACTCTGTCAGACCGTGAGGGATTAAGATGACATGGGTCGAACGAAACAGAAATGGACTACGCGCTCTCGACTTCAGGAAAATAACAAGTCTCATTCTCATAGCGTCTGCTGGTTCAATTTTTTATTGTTCTTACTCGCTTACGTCTCTAAGCCTGAAAACGTGTCAAATGGCCCAAGTTCAATGCTTACTTCTAAATCAACCCTGGAAATTAACCATTGAGTGCGGAAAATTTTATGACCTGGGTCAAGGATAACAAACATTGACCTGGGTCAAGGATAACAAACATTGACCTGAGTGCAAATCTTTCCATCACATTGGGAGGAAAGAACTTTCCGCTATTTTTTCACGTGTCTAAACTTTTATGACAAAATCCAGCAAACATAATTGTTTGTCAATTACACATTTCGGTTAAAAGAAAATTGCAGCCAAAATAGAATGTAATATCAAAGAACATAAAATTATAAAATTTAAACGTAGGATTTAGTCTTCCACTAGGCAAAAATGAACGTGAGTAAATAGAACATGTTCCGTATCCGCTGGTATTCTCTGATATTTATTTACCAACAAATGTAATCAAAT
>JAQFYE010002847.1:0-16829 GCA_034694305.1 Protaphorura glebata
AGCTGAGCTCAGGTGGAAACTAATTATTCCAATGCGTATGTCACAGGCAACAATCTGGTCCTTGGTTAAACACAGACGAAACGAAAGTAGTGGGGAGTATTCTGGAGGATTTGACCACGCCTTAAAGTGTTTTACTTTGCGGGACACTTTAAGTATTCTAGTAAAAATAAGCAATTTCAGAAATTCTGAAAAATTGACTTGTACAGAATTAACCACAAAATATTTGCGCAAACAAAAAAACTGAATAAAAAAATTCCACATCGTCTGTGAGTATAATATTCTATTGGTAAGCTCCTGCTAACCATTTCCAGGGTCTACTCTTCTCTATCTTTGATCACCGAATATCGTTATTATCATTAGCAGTAATAATGAATACACTGGTCGATCATAGTACAGTTTCTAGCGTCTTATCACAGCTATACAGAGGTTTTTCTTATTGTCGATTTGAATGGATTTATCGGTCGACATTTTGAATCAAAATCCGGTCTTTCTTCCCTAGAGTCTCTTATCTACAACTAGAAATCATTCTCCATAGACCAAATGGTAGCAAAGCAACACAATTTCTACGGATAAAATACGCAGTGATTTTTGATCATGCATTACTGTTAGGGCCAATTAACGTGTGCATCATTTGCTTAACATTACTGACATTTACCAATTCACAATGTAAGAACCCAGAAATGGAAAATTGTGTTACGTCGAAATAAATAAATAAATAAATCTTGCTTCACGCCAAAACATTTATTTAGAACTTTGTCTAATTGTCTGGTTTTACTTTGCTACCCGTGACACATTATGAACTACAATTTATAACGAACCACGATTGAACGTTCACATGAGGGGAAAGAATTCCATCCTTTCATTCTAACATTTTTCACTGCATTGCAACTGAATAGATTACACCCAGCAGTGTAAGTATAGAGTTAGTTGTTTCCATTCTTGTACCACAACAACAGTCAAAAGCAACAATGTCCTGCAATGTGCTCCCTTGTCAAATGCACTCACATATATAGTGCTTCGAACTGAGCCTGTGGTTTTCCGGTTTGACGGACATTGCAAGTATTAGTCAAAAAGTGCAATATCCTGGTGAAATTTTAAGCCAGAAAGACATTTTTCCACAGCAACGTTAATATCTATTCCCAAGTTTAAAAAGTAAAAAAAATCGTGTGTACGGCGCATAAGAAACAATAAAAGACAATTGAATTAATTATTTCAAAAATTCAGGCCTGACGAGGTTCAGGATTTGTCTATCAGCCTAGTATGCGAAAACCATGTTGATCTGGTGAATTAGAACTAATTTATCCACTTGAATTTAAATTGTGAGTCCGAATTATGATGATTATTATTATTAGGACATAAAAACTGAACAAATCTGGACTTGAATCTTAATTTTATGTCATATATTGCCTTGGACAAGTTAATGATAATGTGAAAAAAACAGCAACCGGTCGCGACCAAGTTCTCCTGTCACTCAACTTCGCACTCTTAATTTTTTGTACATCAGGGGACGACAGGACAGAATCGAATCTCTCTTCTGCCTTGCAGTTTTGCACAGTGGACGTGTTGAGTTTGGATAAGACAGATACAGATACTACTGATGTTGGATTTTTTTTATAGTTGAATAAGCCCGACAGATGAATTGTAAAGTACTTAATTGAATTAAACTGCAGTTAAAGTTTGATTCTGTGTCCGATATAGTACGACTTAGTCCGTAGTAGTCGTGGATTGCATCCTTCAGCCCTCAAACACGTGTGGTGGTTGGTGTCGACAATTTTATAAATGCAAATTTAAAAAATTAAACCCACTATAAGGTTGGACTGAACTAGTGTTAGTTTTGTGGGTGACAACGACGAGAGCGACAGCGATTACTCAGAATTTCTGTTGGAAGTACAAACTTTCCAGTGGAATCTGACGAGTGTATGAATTTTGTAACTTTTCAATACCGTCATGACGAAATAGAAGGAGGAAGTTCCGATTCCAAGAAGATTTGTGACAAAATTATCGCTGGTAATTAAATTTATTTTATAACAAATAATAATCATCATAACCAAAAGTTAAGAACCGTAAGGTTCTTGGACATAGAATCCCGTTACCAATGCCAGTAGTGCTCCAGGTATATCACGAGGGACTATTTTCACATGTAAAACTTCGACTAGTATGGACAGAATTAGTCATTCGTAGAGTATTGGACTAATAAAAAAATTAGTCCAATATTATACTATTTTTATAAATAATAAAATATGAAGGTTTGTTATGACCTGTGATTTTATTTTTTGAGTTGAACTGGATTTTGCATGAACAATAGTTTCCTTGCAAGACAAATCTTTCGAAATTACTTCGCAATTTAAATTTAAGACACCACCAGACCTACAAGATCGAGTGTAAATATTTTGCAGTGCCTTTTAAGGCTGCAGCTACTTTCAAGTTCAAGGAAAACAATATGATAGATATTGCAATCTGAACTATTTGTTGGTATAATCAATTTAAAATTTGAATCTGTAATACAATGGCAGGGCCACAGAATACGTTTACCCAATTTTCAATTTGAATTGGACAAATTTGTTCACAGAGCAAAATTCGAATCTGGATTTGGTAATGTATTATTTAAATCGGTAAAAGTTTATCCAGTCAGAGTAAGCTCTGGAGACTTTCTTTTACTGATTAACGAAGTGACTCTTTATATGTACACATTGACAAATTATATGAAGGAATAAAAATATCTAAAATACCTAAATTTTAATTCTTAATTTCTTTAATTGATGCTTGCATTTATGGATCCTTTAATGCCATTTCCTCGTGAGTGCGTGTTATGAATGAGGTTGTGTACCAAACAAATGTAAAATGAGATCAGCAAATTCCATTAAGTACGATAAACATTCTTGGCACACACATTGCGCACTGCGACTTGCGGGAACCTCGTTTGTCATTGTTTAAATTTAATTACTGTTGACAATACTACTTCGAAATTCGTATTTCATATGGAGTCATTGCCAGTGCGGACTGGTAAACCAATGTAGCCAGTCAGGCACCCGAATTTTTTTTCTATACTTTCGAAGCTTAATTCTCGGAATACTACACCAAATAGCCAGTGTTCAGTTTTACAACGGTAGTGTCACATCAAGAATCGTTTTCCGAGTGATTAAGTTTGTTGAAAATATTCTGGTCAATTTCTCAAGTCGTAACACGTCAGAAAGTAAGTCAGATAGATTCAAAGTTCGAACAAATCCAATACACAAATTAAACAAAATAAGATTAATTAATTTTGGTTGATTCCACTTGATTGAGACTTGAAGTACAAATTGTCAGCTCAGAATTTTCGGCAATAACATGAACGTATTCAGTTTTGCCAAAACTGATTGGTCGTAATATATTCAGTAAGTGCAGTTCTCGTCATCAAGCTCAGAAATTGGCTAATTACCGCAGCTAGTCAATTCTAGCATTGTTTCGCCATTGTTGACTTTTCGCATTTTATCTCCAGGTTTAGGAATTTCTGGCAGAACATCCAATTTTGCTAAGGTTTTTGCCAAGAACGTCCCCATCTTTTTTAAATGATTTCAACTCAATATGAGAGAATCATTCTGCAGAATTAGAATATTCTACCAGAGGAATATTCGTCTGCATAAATACAGAAGGTACTGGCTGGCACAGTTCAGTGAACTGCACAACAAGACCTTAATTTAAAAAGTGGTATAAATATTAGGAAGTAAAAATGCATACACTGTAAACGCACTCATTGTAAATGAACTTTGTAATGGTCGATTCCGGATACAATAGTAGTAGTCAGCGTGCATTCTCATGTTACCTTTTGAATTGGACGTGTAATACCTACTACAAATAAGAATATGTTTGTGCGTAATTTATTTTTCATTGTAGTTCATCCATTCGACAATATCTAACAGTTAAGCCAAATCTCTGTTTCATTTTTGCCAATTGTGTACACAAACACACAGATGTGTGACTCTCTCAGTTAGGGGCGTTTATGCAATTGGTCACTACTGTGTGCTAATTCTGATGGGAGTGTGAGGATGTAAGAAATCTGATCAGAAGTTAGATTATTTTGGATTATTGTGGCCGTATCTGACTGGGCTGTAATTTGTTTATATGTATTCCCATAGTTTTTAACATTGCCTTCTGTTATTGTCTACGTTTGTCAATTTTATCTCACAACTGTCCTATTGTGTGGGAGGGGAGGTCTTTGTAAAATTCCAATTGATCATTTTCAAATGAAGTAATTGTAGTTCACGGATTCTGTGAACGTCGACAATTTAGTATAAGAAACATGTCCTCGGACAGACTCTTGTCGCCGTCGCGTCGCTAGGCTTCGTCTAAACCGAATTGATTTTTATTTTCTGGCACGACCATTCTATTCTGATATCCTCAGAAACTTACAGGGATTTCCCATTTTGTAATTTGTCATGATAACGTTGCCCCTTGTTAGATATCGTTGTGCAGAGAAAGTCCGAGCCGTCGTTTATCAGATTTAGGAGGAACTTTCACTCGAATATCGCTTAAAAATCATTAACAACTTTATTGTTTGAATTTGAGTGGAAATTTCTCAATTTCCGGTCCGTAAGTTTGCTTACCAAGTAATCTAGACATGTTTTGGTACGCCTTGGTTCGGATCCTTTCCTTGTGGATATGTTATCTCACCTGAAGCCTTAAAGCATTCCACCAACCCACTTTGTTTGTCCTACGAAATGAAAATTACCTAAATTGGAGTACCAGTTGGTTATTGTACTGTATTTACTGTACCCGGAAGGTTTTCCAAGCGAACAGAAAGGAGTGTTTCTGAGATTAGCTCCAGGAGACACTTTATGGAACGGATCTGGTAGGTCATGGGACGATATTCATTTCTAAAGTGGTCCAAAAGCCCCAGGGCATGAACCGTGACATTTTATGATGAATGCGACACAAAGTATTAGAGGAATACCGAAAAATACAAACGGAGCAGGAATTTTGTCATCCCCGTATGGTTTCTTTTCATTCATTTCATCTGTTCTTCGTAACATACGGATAGGAATAGTACGTAGACCAGATGATTAGGTATATGCTGCGTTATATATAATATATGGCCATCGAATGGGAAAACCCAATTTGTGGAAAAATAGGATTTTCCGTATTGCACCACCTGGAGCTCCTCTGTTCATATTACCGTCCTTCCGTCTTCAAAAATAATGCAATTCTGCAAAAGACATGCCAAATCCGGTGCACATCGGAATCCAATCGCCAATCCGTCTCGATGGAAAGAAAAAGTTTCAAGTGTCAAACGGATTTTTGAAAACTACGTTAGATTGAGTGGTCATATTTAATGTATAATTGTCAAATTGAATTCCAGGATTTCGTAACTCGGTGAAACCCATACCGAATTACGAGCATCAAATGTTTTTCTTTTGTCACATTGAGCCGGCGACATTGTTCCAGATGCATCGCAACAGTTCTTGGAAATAATTATGTGTAATGATCCTAATGTATTTTAATACTCAGCGAAACTGGCTACCGTAATTTTATTCCACGCAGTTCCAGGATTGAAGTTCCTTGAAACGGTTATGCTCATTTTTAAAAGCACTGTTATGACTGCTGTGTCTTATGTGTAGATGCAATATAGAAATAAACTGCAACAATAGTTAATGTCAACCAGTTGCAGCCAGACATGCAGCATAACTTAAACATTTAACATAAATTGAGCTCTGATTAAGCCAATTGAATGATGTCCTAGAATGCAACTTCTCATGTAGAACTGAATTGAACACAGCCGAATTAGTATGGACCAGGGTCAGCACTTTTTTCTGTGATGTTGACTAAAATAAATTCTTAAAAGGCTAGGACTAATTTTGAAAATGGCTAATATATTCGCTAAGTAAGGAAAGTTTTCATAGTCGTCTAAATAAACACTACATGGCACCTCAAAAGCCATCACCTCGATTCGTCATACTTTGATTGATTTTGATTGATTTTCCGGTAGTCAAATGTTTATGCAGAGGAAGACGTAAGCATGAAAGAATTCACCAGATTGCTCGAAGTGATTTTTCCTTTCGCCTTGTAATTTCCCAATACAGTTTGAAATTGCAGGATGATATTCTGAGGAGAAATCGTGCATGTCTAATGAAGTCAGGCTAGGAGCCATTTTTGAACTCTCATTCGTATCTTAACAGTTGGTCAATTCAGATTCAGTGTAACCCCCCGTGTTCTAGTAGTGTGGTCATACATCAAGTCATAATGCGAATTCAGACAAGGAATAGAAATGGGTTTTCAATCAACTCAAGTTTATTCTGTATAGAATAGCCAATTCGGTCTCAAATTCACCATGGCTAGACCTTCTTGACATGAAACGAAGAAGCTTGTCTGTACTACATAGTCACATTTCTTCAAGCTGAGTCAGCAGTGGTATTAACGTTACAATTACAAATTACAACTGTCAACAATTAATCCACATTAGGAATTCCGTTTTGTTTTCTAAGAATTCTTTCATTACTTTAGCTGCGTTCTGTGGTCTTGACCGTTGTAGTTTTCAATACACTGAATTCTGCAACAGTAACTTAACATTATTACACAGGAAATTCTCGAGTCCCACACATTTTACAAACTGCAGGAAACAATGTGCATAGTTTTATGCAAAATTAATCCTAACAAGCTAGCTGGCTGGAGAAATGCAGATGCACTTGTCTATGAATTTTTCTCTAAAGAACAGTACAATTAGAAAAAGAAATTTGAAACGTGGAGGAAAGTAAACTGGATTATTTTCCACGTGCATTCATTTCATTAATTAATTTAATCTTCTCACTTCTACCAGCATATTTTCCTCATTTAATTGATGCAAGGTCAATCCCACCTTGAAATTGAAACCGTATAAATCGTATAATATTTAATTGTTTCCTTTGTACTTGGACAACTCTGTCCTCCTCACTTCATTAGAGAGAAAT
Source organism: Protaphorura glebata (assembly GCA_034694305.1). Taxonomy (NCBI): domain Eukaryota; kingdom Metazoa; phylum Arthropoda; class Collembola; order Poduromorpha; family Onychiuridae; genus Protaphorura; species Protaphorura glebata. The sequence continues at coordinate 6,921 of JAQFYE010002847.1, forward strand.
CTTTGACATTGAATTGAAGCTGTCAAATTTCTTTCCCGAAGACCTTTAAAAAACGAAGGAAAGACGAGACAGAATAATAATTCGCCAACCTAAATACATATATTTCGGCCACACGCTGTAGCCAGAGTCCAAAGTTTCATTTTTATTGTAAACTAAACATTCCGAGAAGCAACAGTTTCATTTACTTCATTGCACTTTGCATTGGCAACGAAGAAGGGCAAATTATTATTGTGAGAGCCACGATAGAATAATGAAATAATTTACAACTTTGCAAGTGAAAACGACGTTTCTATTACAAAAAAGTGAGAGTGTCCGTATAATATAATACAATAAAATTGTTTAAAACAAGTGGAAAACTTGAGTTATACATTATGACACTCGAGGGAGCGGAAGGACTTCCTACAAAACAAACCAAATGTTTATAACCTTTATTAACTCTTGTTGTATTTTATTTGACAGGGTCGGGAGTGGTGTATGGAGATAGTGCTCGATTAAAATTTCTGGTTTGACCGCATGTTTTGAGTGTAAAATATCATGAATGAGCATGTGTAGTGCTTTTGCACATGGAAACACGTCGTTGTAAGAATATTTTGCAACAATAAGTACAGTGTGTTCCTCACCTGCAGGCTAAAGCGAATGTCAAAAGTCCATCAAAACTCTCACAGAAACAAAAAGTGAATAAATTATTCAAGAGGAAAGGATGACATGACATGACATTTTGCTACCTTCACCATACCGGCCGGCTGATTGCAGGGCTTACTTTGATAAACAGAGAACGAATGAGTGCGAATTTTGTGTTCAAATAATAACAATGCTTTGAATTTGAACGGACCAGACATACAAAGACACCACCTTCATCGTGCGTGCAAGTGTTATCGTGACTGGACTGACTTTCTCTCTCAAATTATTCATCTTTGTTCAGTTCTGTTGATGTGCGTACCTGTGCGTAGGTACGGATTCTTCTTTCCCTCCAAAATCACGAGCGTCAATCAGACTAAATAATATAGGCGAACAAGAGGACTGGTCAAATAAATTTGGCCCAGTCACCTAAATCCTTACAAAATTTTCTGCCTCAGGAAAAAGAAGTTTTGGGGACCCGGGGAAAGTTCCCGTGGTCTCGGAGGCTCAGCTATATCCAACATCGTGGCGGAATCTTCAAGAAATGGTTCTCGGTGAGTGCATCAATATTTTATTCATAAAATTCTTGCTTCTTGTACATATTAGAAAATGGATGCGATTTCTTCTATGGTGTTTATTGTATACTGATAGTACTGCATCGATGAAGTACCAAAGACGGTTATTGGGGAAACTACATAATCTCAATACTACGAGTTATACATATAGAAAACTTAGAATGAATTATTTTGAGCAGAGTGTGCAGAAAGTTGTCTTCTATAAATGGTGATATTTTGCGATCTTTAAGTCCACATGCATCTGAAAGTGCAGCAACAGTTTAGTGAAGAAATATGTTTCGGAGGTATCATGAACATTTTGGCTCCTTTCTGGGTCTTTGAACTCTTCGATCGCTCCGCTCATGAATTCCTTTTGAAATGGAACCCATGCATCCTCATAACCACAGGGCAGGTCTTAAGTTAAGTTCCTATGCCTTCTTAGCAATTTTGAATGTGCAGTGTGCTAGTGTGCACTGCCGAAATTCATCTCCTCTAATAAACGGGCGGCGCCGGGTTGTACTTATTATATGAAAAGTGACACTATGATCTGCCTCCGCCCTGGTGAGATTTTGTATGTTGTGTTTTGAAAGTGATACGGTAATGTACCGGTGACAAATGCTGGTATTTCGTGTGTATTTGAACTACATAATATCATTTTGGGCCACCACACCGAGGTGACTCCACTTCAATAGTTTCTGCTGCCTGCTGTTAACATGGATGTTTCTAGCATCTCCTAATTGTGATTTATAGTCGAATTTTTGTAGACTGGTTGACGTGTGTCATTTTTATAATGGATGCGGGAGTATCAAGGACCTGGATTTTTCATAATTTTACGTGTCCTAAAAATCACCACTAGTAAAGTATACTGTGAACGAACCAGGGGCTGTTGCTTTATTGACACTGTTGCTAAGCCATCCATATACTACAATGGATCATCTCGGAAAATGGTTTAAAGACAAATACCGGGACATGCATCGTATAATGCTAAGTTAACTGTTATCATAAAACGCTCTCTCCGCCCGAAATGATTTCCAGTAGACCGAGACAACACGACACTTTTGATTTTTAATCACCAGACACGACAGTACGGCGTTATGTAGAGTTCCCGTTTCCTTCAGATTCCAGTCTCAGTTTCAATTTCTTAATATGACGGTATTTTTTGTAAGAAACGACTGTGGCACGCCATTTAAGTTAAAGTACATTGTACCTTACCAGCAAGAGAAAAATGAAAAGAAAGCATAATGCTGGGCTTCGAATTTTAGTTCATGTTCACACGGATACGGTACTATGTAGAAGAAAAATGTATAAGTAGATGCGCTACTTGACTTTCCGGCTGAGGTGTTCTGTAGTTCCATCATTTCTAAAATGTTCTGAACAATTGTTTGATATGGTGAAGGTGTGTCTTTTGTTACTCATCATCGTGAGTGCAAGTGCAAAGTTTAATCACAAGTACAGGTGCATATTACGTTCTAAATTTCGTGATGAAACACACACAATTAATACCCGTGCTTAATGCAATGCAATCAAAGTTCATAATGCGTAACAAGAGGCTTTTCTGCATTCAAGTTTTCCGGAGACAAAATACTCATTGTTCATCTCGAGTACTAAAAGCTCTGGGATTCCTTCTTAGTTTTCATTATAAATTTGATTACACACATTACGCCACTGCAATTCAACATGATTGTAGATGTAAACGTACATGGATTCGGCGATTTGCATGGGGGAAAACTGATTACGGTGCAATGCGCTCCTTGAAAATGATTTGGTTGACAGAGATGATGATGGAATTGCGAGGAACTGGGATTTTAATGTTATAATGAAAATATTTTACTGAATCTTACGGTATTCCGTGCTTGGCGATGGTTATGATGGCTTGGGATCCTGAATTGATTACTGTTTCATATTCTACAATTGAATCAATTTTATTGAAAATTATGGATTTTCCTCTTGTGGTTGGGCGACGAGTGCATTGCCACTGTCCAAGGCATATATTGTTCCAATCAATTGATCGTATTGTGCATTATGAAAGTAAATTTTGTGCGTAGGGAATTTAGAAAATGACAGGGATCACAGGCACAGGCTTCGTGTAAGAAGATTGGTAACGCGTACCATTGAAATTGTACCCTAGTTTATGATTGAACAAACTTTTGAAAACCGGCGGACCTTTTTATGCCTATTCTTTAATTGAGACACTATTAATTTTATCAATGAATAAGAAATCGGGGACTCCTGTAGGTTCTATTTCTTCATCCGTGTCATTGTCTTCGAAAAAAAATTCTTGTCAGAAATCATTCTGTTGTTTTTGCATTTGAATGGCTGTTTTAGCCTTCTCTGTATAGTTTTTAACCAATCATACCGTGCAGTATGTTATGTTTTAATTTCACATTTGAAGTGAGACTGTTTTGAATATAAATTATAATTGAATCCTCAATTTACATTTCATTTTGCTGGGTAGTGACTTGGAATTCAAACATGATAATGTTGATTTTGTTATCCAATTTTTACGACAGCCTCTGGAATTTTTTTTACTTATGTGAATTCATGTTTATTCTAAATGATATGCTACGTAACGGCGAACAATAAAGTAAGAAGTTTTTATTCATCTTGTTGCGTTGCTGTGCTCACTTCAGTCGGCTTTTTACAAATTCTTCCTATCACTGTTTTTTGTCAACAGTTAGGTTCTGTCCAACAATAATTGTTATTGCAATTATGTTTTTGACGCCGCCCTACGTCTACAACGTGGATGTCGAAATAATATGAGTGATTAGGGCTGTTAGTGTGATGAATTTATTTTCTATTTTACGATTTTTTTTCTGTCACAATTACCACTATTGAATTAATTTCTGAATAGCCCGTTCAATTAAAAGGGTTTTTTCTTTCCGTTTGCTTGCGTCCCTTGCAATATGGAATGCAACTTACAAGGGGTTCCGAAATTTCCTTGCTTTCTTCTTTTTTACTAATAAATCACAATATTATTGATGTATTTTGGTAAAAAATGTTTTCTTATTGGTTATGGTTATACGTACTATATGGCCTCTAAGTTCATTCATTGTTTTTCTCTAAATTATAGTTACGGACTTCTTTACGACAGCTATAATAACTGTAGCTAAAATTAAAATCGTTCTTGCGTTATGCAGGGAAAAGGAACTAAAAGCCTTAATATTGTTGTTCCAATTCATCCATAATTACCAGAGTTTGTGCAGCGTTAAATGGGTTAAGTGTAGGGCAATAATATTAACTGTTCCACTATGCCTGTGCTGTGTGAACCAAAATAAGTACGACTGTTATAGATTTAAGTCTAACAAGGTATTTTCACGAACTAATAATACCTCGACCTTTAGAAATGGAGTTGTCTGTTCACAATTACCACCCACTTTAACTCGTGGATCTTGGCTGGTTTTACTTGACGTATACTTTCTTGGACTTTTGGTAGGTCAACTCACGAAAATATTCGTCTGATTTCAAAGTCGAAGTGTTATATCCCGTGGAGTTACCTTGTGAGATGTAGTCCAGACCCACGTTTGTCTGTGTGGTGACCAGTTCAAATTATATTGGCATTCTATAGGCTATTTAGAGTTATATTCTACATGTAGTATATTTCTGTAAAGCCATTGCGTTACGTTGTTAGCACCACCATTCATGATTCATTTTAAAATTAAGCCTCCCACTCCGTTAGAATTAGATGCATTGTCCCACAGCTTCAAAACATTAATTAGAGATTGACGGCCTGGTCGTTCGTACTGAGAAATTCAATTCCTTAGAAGTCCAAGTAGAAAATGTTTCTTGTTCATGTATTTCATTTCTGCACCTGTCTGCCTATTTTGAGCTTACAGCTCTAGTAGGTACTTCAGGGAGCTCTGAATTCTTTCTGGTTCGTTAAACACAAGTCATTCTCTCATCTCATTTTAATTCCAAATTTACTAACGATAATAAGATGCCAAAAGATGCTACGCTCGTCAAGGAAATCATCAAAGCATCATTCATTCATACATACATGTATGCAAAAATAAATTAACAATATCTAATTAGATGGGTTACCCGGTAGGTAGATGGTTTGAAGCTTCTGTGTCTTTGATTGTTCTCGTGTTAATGTTACTCGCAGGTCTTTCAACCGCATGCATGAAAAAATAACATTTATTAAAAAAATACTCTAACTGTTTTGGGACGAAGTAACGTAGACGGAAGTTCATATTTTAATTTTTTCAAGCCGCCTGGTTTGCTAATTTTAATTTGCTGGTTCCACTTTACGCTATACAGACCAGGGTGCCGGTGTCGTCGCCTTGAGATAGATGAGTAATTGTTAAAAAAAATTGGAAGAGCGTTCCCTGAATTAGCGGAGCTTCATTAATGAAACGTGCTGAGTGCAAGATTTCTCACAGATTAATCAGAAACTCTCCAGCTCATGCTAGGCCAAACTGGGTATTCTTTTTATGATGAAACCAGCGGAATAAATAGTACGCGAGTGAAAAATAATGATGAAAAATGTTGATTAAATGGGAAGTGAGCACGCCAGGTAATTTCTCCGGTTTTTTAAGTTTGCATTTTACAGCCAGGAACAATAACTAATACTACAAAAGTACTGAGGAGGAACTATTTTAAGTACAACTCACCGAATCGCCTTTACAAATTTTGATCAAAACTAATATAGGCGAAGTAATTTCGAACACTGGCCACTTTAGCGGTTACAAAAAATTAAATAAGCTTTTTTTCCAAAAAAATGCGTGGAGTACCATTTGTTAATTTAGCATATAAAACCCCAGGCAGATTTCCCTAAAATTTGATCCCAGGACCACAAATCTGTAAAAATTAAATTTCGCTAATAAGTGAATAATTCACATCTAATGTGAAATATTGCAATCTTAAAAAAAGACATAATCATTGACGCTTGTTGGTCAACGAAACTCTCAATACAATACTTCCTTCAACTGCTCTACTGTTCCCGTCTTTCATTGATTTAATGTTAGCTGGTAGAGAGTTGTACGGACAAATTGCTCTAAATCTGTAATTTGTCCGCTAAAGTATGGAGAACCCAGGGTTTCCATTTCGAACTTTTTTTCAAAATACTTGTTTATCTTTTGTGATACCTAAAGTGACCACTGTACAAAATTACTTCGCCTAGATCAGTTTACGCACCCGACCAATCGATAATTTTGTTGAGCCAATTCGGTGAGTTGCACTTAAAGCAGTTCCCTCGTGACGGGTGATTCACTGTCATGTGGACCATTTTGCACTCTTTTCTTTTGAACTCAACGTGATTCAATTCTTTGCACAAAATTGAAAAAATCATTGACGGGAAAACAAATCTCAATCTGTGGGTATTTTTGTTTTTTTAATCATTTCGCGGGTCAAAAATCTTTTTAATTCATGCCATCGTTCCTAGTTCGCTGTATTCGGAAAGCACGATCAGTTATGCGTTTTAAAATCAGAGTTCTTTATGTTGTCGTTCGAGGAGGAAGAAAATAAATACTAAATGTTAGGAATGTGACTTGCGATTCACATTTATACATGTCTACTTAGCTATTCAAGGAAAGCTCTCTGTTCAGCCGAAGTTCAAATACTTCAAACAAAAAAAACCACCGAAAATAATTTATTACATATCTTCGGATGTGGTTCATCCTAAGCAATGAACAATTTTAATGTTCAGCTCAAAGTGCTGGAAGGGAGGAATTTGTAGCAGCCAGGGGTTTACGAATGATGACGTCTGACGTGTGAATGTTGAAGGAAAGTGACAAGACTTGCTGTTTTCACAGACGTCTAATGAATTGAAGCAGATTTGAAGAGTGATGATGAATTCTTTTATACACAATTGTTCCATTGAAATGCCTCATGACTCTCTGCCTGTCTATCTGTTCATCGAAGTATTGACACTTTCAGCTTGCCCATAATTGACTTCTTCAACCAAGTCCACAACAAAGGAAGACTGACTGAGTGAGTGACTGCTGTGAAACTAAATGCAGTCTAAGCAGAGGTTTAATCGTAACACTTTTACTTCCTTCGAGAAGACCAAAACCAGAAGAACCGCAAATATAAATGTTGATTACTAACAAGTAACTGAAGTAACATTGCGGTGCAGTTAGTTACAGCCTCCAGGTCATGAAATGACATAAGTGAGAAAGTATCTCTATGTATTTACGAACAAATGCAAAATATCGTTGATCCGCAATACTCTGCATTGAACAATCCTTAAACGGTTTCACGTCTATGAGCACGAACTCCATTCAACCAGAAAAGGAATCATAGTGATTAGTGACTTCCATTGTATCACTATCATCTAACTCATTCTCAATACACAAATCCAAATTCAAACGGACTATCACTTTTTAATTGGGTATTATAAAGGATGACAAGAGCAATTAGTTTGGCGTGTTAATCCATTGGTTTATTAAATAACCTGTTAAAATAAAGGAGTCTAGTTTGTACCACAAGGTGCATGACTTGCATTTAATTCGAAAGTTTTTTGTACGTATATTAGTTTGTGCTGTAAGAAGAAAGTTTAGTTCTTAATTGATCCATGTCATTGGAACTAAAAGTTGGTCACGATATAATTAATTAAGACAATCGATTGATTGTACAATTTGTGCAACTGGTTCTTAGCACTTGCACAGTTGCACAAATGCAATTAAAAAGTGCGAATATCGCATACAAATGAGTGAATCATTCCGGAGGACTCGGAAATAGAAACGCCTTCCTGACAATGTTCTTATTAATTAATTGATTTGCTCATTATTTGGCATTCGCCGGTAAGGCATGGTCAAACATTGTCGAATCTGGAAATATATTCTAGTGATGACACCTCTAGCACAATGGAACAGAACCTAAAGTGACCAACACAGTCCGAGAGATCAAACCCTTAACTACATATTCTAACTCTGCTGTAGTATAACGATATAAAGAATATTGCGTTTCGACTTTTTCATAATTCAGGGGACACAGAGGACAGGACAATATCGTAATCCCAGTAATTCCAACAACCATTTTCTAATATGTGCATATGTCATATACAGAAATTATGAATACAAACCCGGAATGAGTTGGCAGCGATTATGACTCTTGTGTACGAGGTGTGAATGAATGTGAATTAACGACCACATTCGCCACAATAGTCCAAGACTAATTCGCCTCAAATAAGGACGTAACAGTTCATACAAATTCGAAGTGAGTCAGCAATTTGGTACACAATTGGTAACTCACCATTTATGCTTTACTATGTTGTAATAATATATCCAATTCATTCAAACACTATATACCATGATTTTGGCCACGAGTCGTTAAAAATATTTTGTGCTTTGACAAGGGGAATCTATACGAAATTATGCAATTCCTTACCATTCATTAACAAAAGATGTTATTGTAATCCTAGAGGTAAAATTACATATGAATTATTATTTCATTTTATGACAACAGTTGTTTTCTATTCTATTAGTTCGCGAGAGATAAGTCGTCTCGGTGAGTCAAGCCCATGTCTTAATTGTCTAATCTTGTTTTACCGGTTTTTACGAAAACGGATAATTATAAACAATCCTAGATCGTGATCTTAAGTATAATGTCAATTCGTTATTCATTCGGTTATTGATAGTCGCTTCAGCGACTTTACTTACACGGCTAAAATAAAACCATATAATTTTGAAGAATTCTCTTGCTCTAATACTCACCCTTATGACCGCTTGTCAATATACTCAAATAGTAATTAGTCCGATAAGTAAAGGAAATAGTACTCATAAGACGTACCTTTCCTGATTATCACGGCTAATCTGACATAATGAAATTTTATCTTATTCTACGGTAGCCTAAATGGGCATTCCAACTAGAGCATATAGTCTTTCAGCTGGAAAGGTTTAAACTCATGACATGATAATAAACTTAAATAACAACTAGGCTGCTAGAAAAGCTATTATTATTATTGCTCGGCCAATGTACATGTGATTCCTCATCCGCCTCAAACAGACTAAATATAATTGAGCATTTATACTCTGCCATAATATAACAATCAAAAGTTCAGATTTTGATACAATCATCTGATATAATCTTGTATGTAAGTATTCTCAGAACAGTCAGGCATGGAGAGTCAATCCAGTCTCATAATGACATCCAATTATTTATTAAATTAAGGAAGCAGCATTACGAAAAATACTTGTACTTATACCATTACAAATTTAGCCTACGGTCCTGGCCTTTCCTAGTGAGTCCAACACATTTGCAGTTAGATGTAAAAATAACGACTTAGTTTGGAATTGAAGTCTGACCGGTCTTGTGCGTTTCTTTTAATTCAAAAATAATAGTAATATACCTTCTGATCAGACTAGGTCAATTTCTCTCGTCATTGCTTATTACTTTATACGTCTTGACGCGTATACCTGAGGTGAAAATGTCATTCGTGCAAGCGATGACTAAATGAAGTGTACTAATGTGTCGATTCCAGTAAACCTTGACTTTGACCTGGCGCGCCGACAAACGTTCCTTCGGAACATTTTTGACCGACTTCGCAAACTCTTTGGTTCTGAATACATAATTGCATACGTATGACATTATGATTAATCTTAAAACGAAATGTCAATTCCTCCATGCCGTATAGCATTTGACATTTTCTAGTGCCATGAGAAAATTAATTCTTTTTCTGCTTTTCCCGGACCAACTTCTATTAATCATTGGATCATGGATGTTTATTTTTGAAGTGCACTTGTGAAGCTATTGTGAAAGTGCAAATTTAATGCTTCTCTTATTTACCGTCTAAACAATG
>JAQFYE010002848.1:0-16828 GCA_034694305.1 Protaphorura glebata
CAGTACAGCGAGACAGAATGGGCCAACCATACCATCATGCTGCAATGGACTTACTAAAAATACCTAATCTAAACCGAGAAAATTGCCAAAGTAACCAAAAATACCTAACTTAAACCAAGAAAAGTATTTTATAAAGATATTTTTATTTTAGGAACTGCCTTTCTGGATGTTCGACTGTTGGGACTATTCTATAACAAATTGTATTTATATTCCGTGTCTTGTGGGCAATTTACAATGGAAACTGGAAAGCCGAGACTCAATAAATATTTGGTTTAAAAAAATAAGGACGAACACAGTTCTGTCTTCTAATTTTCAAGTCGGTGGAGTACTATTCTCGATATTATTGCACATTTGTTATCTCACTTTGGAATATTAGTATTTCATTTTTAATAAGTTGTCGACTTACGCGTCCGGGGGAAATTCCTTCTTGAACGTTTGGATTCCAAATTCCTCAATGTCAATTGTCTCCCCGAAATTCTTCTGGAGATTCATTCTCACGGGGTTGCCGTTGTCGTGGATCGGGTCAACTTCGACTTTGACCTCAACATTGGTCATCGTGAGTGGACTTGATTGAACAATTGACATTCTCCTTTCCGTCCAAAAAATGAAAAGTTGTACGTGAACCCTGCGTGGCGGCCACGTGCCCAAATGTGTCCACTCGGCCTTTGGGGAATACTGATTTCAATTCAGTGATTCAATCTGGATGACTTTCGAGTACAATTCGTGCACTGAAAAATATTAATTTTAAATTTTCTCTTCTGTCAATCTTCATGGACCGAACTTCGAATTTACCGGAAATTCCAATCAAATATTCACTCATGGCACGACTCTATGAGTCGTGCTCATGGTTTCGTCAATACTGGGTGGTGCAGAATGTGTGCCCTCACCTAAACCTCAAGTTCGTCCATAAGAGAAATGAAACGAAAGCTTTATATAGTCAATTAACTGGTTAATTGCATCTAGAATTTCAGCTTTGCCTGTTGTCAGCACTCGGACCCGGCGTAATAATATGTTCTATGCACTGCGGAGGGGTTCAGAAGGATGCATTACTCATTTCTTAAACCGTCCGGCACTCCGCAGTTGGAAGAAATATACAGGGTGTTCAAAATGAATATGAACACTTTCAAAAATTCATAGAATATATTCAAAGTATGAACCATATTTTCAAAAAGAATATTTTCAACGAAATTTTGAACAAACTTATTTTTTAACAATTTTTACATTTTACAATTTGCCAAGGGTATTCTCGATATAACGGCCTTTCTTAACTTTACACTCCCAGAACCAAACAACGTTATTAGCATTCAAAATTTCGAGGGTTTTCAACGTCAAAAGCCTATCCCGGATTTAAAAAATTGTCAAAAATAAATTTCAAATCTGATTCCGGGACTATCAAAATTTGGAAAATAAATTTTGAATGTACCAAAAAGGAATTTTATTTTTTCCAAAATTTTGAAAATAAATTTCAAAACTTAGTTATTAGGCTCTGGCAGTACAAAATTGAGAGAGACCGTTATTAGGGTTGTAAAGGGTAAATACCCGCGGGCGGGTATATACTCGGGTGCATTGAATGTATGCCTGGTGGGTGTTTATTGGTACACAAAACAAGTAAAAGTTCACACAATGTAGACCAAACATTTTTGATTAAGTGCCAAGTGGTCTCCTAATTCTACAGCTTAGCTTTTGTAATTTATTATAAATGTAAAATTCTGAAAAATTGTAAACATTTAACAATTTCTGTATCATACCGCCCCAATGTGAGTAAACAACCGGGTATTTACCCTGTTTATATACCCAAAAATAAATACCCGGGATTTTTAAAACCCTAATCGTTATATCGAGAACACTCTTTGTTAATCGTTTGATTGATTGTTGATTGAATGAACGTATTTATTTAAGTCATCCAGTCCATAGCTCAATATACAATATATTCGTAAAATACCTCACATTGAATGTAAAATATAAACAACAAGTCCTTTCCAAACTTCATAAAAAATATATATTTCAAAAATCTGGACAATACGTTGGAAACTATGAATTTTTGACAGTGTTCATATTCATTTGGAACACCCTGTACTATAGTTGACACACGGTCATGCATAAATCTTGTACCCACTCTGCAGGGGGTAAAATGAGTGTAATTATCGGTATTTTGGCGATCTTTACATGGAATATGTTTCAAAATTTCGAAGTGTTGATGTATTCTGGGTAGCAGAGTACACGTACTCTGTCTGAGAAGGAAGATTGAAATAGTCGCCCGATTTGATATTCATGGACAGAATGTGTATATTTTTGGGGGCTATGGGTACCAATATTTACACTAACTGACGGTTTATTTATACAGGGTGGCACGTAACCTTTCCCACCCCTCTGCAGCCCAATCTTGGAGAATTGTACAAAATGTGAGATGTGCATTATGTAGAGAATCTTATGGAGGATCTAGGCAGCGATTTTGCTTGAAAATCTGACGCGCGTAGCGCCGCTGACGAGCGCTTAAGTAAAAATCGGCATGAGAAAATGGATTTTTCAACGGTATTTTGACAGAAATGCGCCCAAAGTAAAAAATTTGTCGATGCCACCTTTTTTGTAATAATTTTATGCAATTTTTAAAATTTTGTTGGGCCGGTTCAGAAAAAATTGATTTTTCTCTGCCAGGGCATTTGGAGGAGAAAATGTGATTTTTTTCACCAGAATGCCCTTCCACCAAAAATTTGACTTTCTCCGAACCGGTCCAACAAAATTTTAAAAATTGCATAAAATTATTACAAAAAGGTGGCATCGACAGATTTTTTGAAAAAAATAATTTCGGCCGCGTTTCTGTCAAAATACGGTTGAAAAAGCCATTTTTTTCATGCCGATTTTTACTTAAGCGCTCCTCAGCGGCGCTACGCGCGTCGGATTTTTATGCGGAATCGCTGCCTAGATCCTCCGCAAGATTCTCTGCAAAATGCATATCTCACGTTTTGTTGTCCAACTCTCCCAGATTGGGCTGCAGGGGGGGGGGGGTGGCTAAGGTTACGTGCCACCCTGTACAGTCGGAGGATCGTTGAAACGAAGGAACATTTGGTTAAATGATTGGAGCTTTGCGTATCAATATGATATGCGTATTTATTTACTTGGATGATTTGTGGGATACTTATTTATTTCATTGTGTGTGTAAGCCAGACGTTTAACTTCAAGTCGCATCTGGTATGAAATTTTCCATTAACTGCGTGGCATATGAAGTACATACATGCGTGAAGAAGTTGTTCAAGAGTGTGTTTCATCTTCTCTTTGAATGAATTCTTGAATAAATTTCATTCAATGAAACAGAAAAAAAGTGGTTCCGCGAGTTTCATTCGTATGTGTCTGGTGTTGTAATAGACCTTCAGATGAAGTTGGTTTGGCCTGGTTCGTAGTCTGCATTGCAATAAAATTACTTTGCATTATCCTGCACACTCTAAACAGAACAACTCCACGTCAGTCAGTCCTAACATTCAACAATTATATTTTGTAAAATATTTCTATACATTAATTGGAAATTCAAATTAAAAAATTCGGAGACATTAAATTGTCCAATTCAACCCGTTTCGCTCAACCTCAACTACCAGGAGAACTGATTATGGAGAAAATTGTTCATAATTTTTGTACGCATGATGCTCAAGTGACAAAACAATGAACGATTGCATGGGTTGATGTGAAATTTTGAGTTTGATTACAAAACTGAATGCAACGATTGCCAGTTTATAATTGTATATGTGAAACGGCAGGTAAGTAAATTCTTTAAGCGTTCTTGAACATGACTTCTATTAAAAATGTGCTATTATATGAGTGAATCAAAATATTGAGTCTTGTTTCTTATATTTTTCCCAGCCAAGCCAGAACAACACGCCATCCAACCTTGAGTGTAAAATACTAGCAAAAAACGAAATTGGACTTGGTGAGACAGAACCAAGCAAGTCATACTTTTGCATTAAACTGGAATGTTATAATGCTGCAACCACGAAGCAGACATTTGGAACAACAGAAACTAACATGTACATCGGGGAAGTTGATGTGTAAGCTTTTTGTATTCGTATGTAAAAAATGGGGGCCCCCGGCACATATCATGCACTGCCTTCGCCTACTACCTAATACCATGTAGTGTTGAGTAATTCGCATTATAATTTCTCCATAGGATAGCAACCTTATTTAATTACCGCAAATAACTGCTTAGTGCACGGGTGTGCTATTAAAAATATCGGTCCGTTCTCTCAGGATTCCCGCGTTATATTCACACCCGCGTTGTAATTATTTCATTTTTGCAATTTCAAATAAAATGTTTATACTTCAATCAAATCATATAAATCGGTCATTTACGGTGCCTGGGGCGATGTGGACTTTAGAGTAACTTCTGTACACTTGATATAATTTCAGACTAAAGAATCAAGCTTTTACCAACAGAGTAGCTCGAAGTTTACACATGGAAGAGGTTCAATGATTAAAATTACTATAAGGGTTTTAAATATTAACTCGTGCTTTTTTAATTGATTGATTGATTAATTGATTGATTGATTGATTGATTGATTAATTAATTGATTGATTGATTGATTTAACTTTCAAGCCTATATGTAACGTATGGTCATATATTTATGTGCTTTTTCAGAAATTCGGAGTGGCCATTGGGACAAGGTGGTAGGCTAGGAGAATTATAGATGAGGGAGAAATTGCCAGAATTAGAAAATATGATGTGATTCAAAGAAGAAAACTAGAAGAACGGATTCCTTTTTCGACTGAGTGCAATCAACATTTATTAGAGATAAGCGAATTCCGATAACCCTTGGTTGGAGCTAGACTTTTTAGTAACTATGCACGAGTGGGTAAGCAATCTTCTAAAATATTAAATGACGTTAACGTGAGAATGCGTTAACAAGAAATCAAGATATTTATAGCCGAAATGATAGTAAAGTTTGACGCCATGTAAACAATGAGTTCGCAAGAAAGGCGTGTATAGCGTCAACAACGGTGCCCGGCCTAATACGCACTAGGTCTGAAAGGCAGCGCAATTCGACTCACGAGGTCACTATCTCAACCGCGAACCAATTACAATTATATATGATCTAATATGATTATTTTAATACTGCTTATCTCATGATGTACCGCATCACTTCTACTAGGTACTGAACAATCGCGCTTGTGCATGCTAAAAAAGAGGATAGCGATTACATTAACATTATGTGAAGAGTAGGTTGAAGTTTTGGTTTTTGTTATCGACAATTTCAATTGAAAACACTTAGAAAGTCTATTGACAATTCGAAAAAGAAATATATGGAACTGACAAAATATTGAACAAACAAGAATGACACACTGAGGTATGAACATTCGGCTCGATAATTAAATTTTTTAAAATAGCGGTTTTGATGAGCAAAAAATTTGACACATTTGAGTATACAAATGAGACCACCTGTTGAAAAACGGGGTCGACCACTTCTGTGATTTTGAAGGGATCTATAGAAGCCAAAGCTAAAACACACTCAAGAGAGAATGAGGAGAATATTCTCCTACTTCGCACTCTTTCTACTCTGAGTTTATACAAGCCTTCTTTTGTACTGCCTTCAGTACTCAAGTACTGACTGAAGCATAATTTGACGAACAAACACGGGTCATCACCAGCAGGTGATCAGGGTAGGCAAAAACCCGGGTTTGAATGATCAAAACCCCGACCCATGGGGTTTTAAGGGTTTTAATGGGGTTTTAGGGTTTTAAGAGTTTTAGCGGGTGTAAGGGGTTTTAAGGGGTTTAAGACGTCAGTGTACGTAAATACACATACATAACACACTACTACTACTACTTTTTGTTTCATACTACTCACGTAATATGAAACAAAATCCATTTAAGAAGCTATAAACTAAATCTTGTAAACTTAGTTACATACAATATGATATGACATCATTTCACGAGAAATCAGCTACTCGAACACTTGTTCCGAATATGAGTACAGGTTGCAATATGACGTTTATCAGAGATATCAAGACGGGACTGGATGGGACAGAAATGAAATATTGGCTAAAAAGATAAGATAATATTGGCTCATTCATAGTTTTTTAGTTACTTGACCGTACTCATGATGAAGTGGTTGCCAATTTATTTTGGAAATTATCATAGCTTCTGATTTGTAAAAATGTAATCTGTAATGTGTGTCTTTTAATGCTTTTGGTTCAATAAGTGAAATATAGAACCATTACTTGACTACATAGAACCATTGAGTTATGAAAATCAATGAATTCATAAAAACCCCTAAACCCCTAGGGGTTTTGAAAAAGTAGGGGGTTTTAAAGCCCGGGCTTTACCCGATTAAAACCCCTAAACCCCAACCCCATTAAAACCGCCTTGCCTACCCTGCAGGTGATATTTTGGTATTGAGCCGGGTGTGGTGAGTGTGGTCCAACGGAGAAAAGAGTAGAATGAGAACAGTTGTCGTGGTCCAGGTTGGTCATGACCAGTGCCCAAGTGTATCGTAGTCACTGAAGGAATGAGACGGGGACATCTTCGGCAGACATAGACGTAGGCGATGGTACGGAAATATAACGCGGTCGCTCTTTCTTCTGTCGTCAGCGCGGTTTCTCATGTCCGTGTGCGGGGTAGTGAACAAATTTGTCTCATCTAGTCCAAAAATAAAACAAGCGTGGGAATCCCTGTACTCAGTTGGTACGGATGAATGTTGATTGTTTTTGCTCCTGCCTCGTACATGTGCGGGACGAGTTACATCGAGAAGGTTGAGAATTCAGGTGGATCGTATCTTCAATTACACAGCATTACATTATCTACATTTAGTTTCAACATACCTAGATCCACATTTCAAAGTGTCTTAATTATAATCTAATTATTCACACAAATGTACAAAAGCTAATTTTTTGTAATCTTAAATTCAGTAAGATATTTATAATGTCCACCGCCTAAGTTTTTGTTACGGTATGGTAATCTACTAAATATAGACGCAAATTATGGTCTAAATTCGAAAGCTTAAAATGGGAAAGCAAGATTAGTGATTCGTTGTCGCATGGAGTTAGTTGTCTCTCTTCGTGTGCGTCTCCGACCTCGAAAAATGTTTGTACTTTTTACTGATTACGAAATTTCCAGACACAATCCCGTGATACGGTAAAATATTCTAACGTACTACCTTTTCCGTGAGACGGACTATAGTTGTCGGTTTAACTTGATGGCCATTCTCTCTTCATTAATCGTGCCTAAATCTGTTCAGTACCTACAGTTTGTTTCATATTTTCTTGCGAAACGCGACTGTTAGGGAAACTAGATTCTGTTGGGTTCCAACTCATATTATTAGACCACATTGAACTTAGAACTCCGAACTTATCAGTACAAATATGCTATGCTTTTTTTTGTTTGTTTTATTGTTTTCCCATTAATATATTCGTTTAGCAAATTCCTGAAAGCAGATTTTTATAAACACACCTGTCCTAAAATATGACCTTAAAACTATTCGTTTAGCCGAATTGAAGCGTACTATTCGCTATTTGGTACATCACTCGGAACTATACTCCGACTTTTGTTATTTTATTTGTTAGATGCTTACCCTTACGGAAACTGCGATGCACGAACCCGCAAGGTAGAGGC
This sequence comes from Protaphorura glebata, assembly GCA_034694305.1. NCBI lineage: Eukaryota > Metazoa > Arthropoda > Collembola > Poduromorpha > Onychiuridae > Protaphorura > Protaphorura glebata. The sequence continues at coordinate 7,594 of JAQFYE010002848.1, forward strand.
TGTAAGCTTTTTGGGACACAGATGCTGCAGGCGTTGGCCTGCAGGAAAACTTACTGCAGGACTGATGTCCCAAAAAGCTGTCAGCCTATTTCCTGCAGGCAGGAGCCTGCTTAATTTTTTTGTAAAAGAACTAAAAATTTTGAAGAAAAAGATTTTTCACTTCCTTTCTGACTGCTTCTACCTTTCCTCACCTCATATGTGTTAATTTTCAATTCAACTTTTTACCGCTACCTGGATTCGAATCCGAGACCTGAGTTACCTATGCCTATTAAGCCGTAACCTTACCTACTGTGCTATCTTGTCATTATGTACGTATGTGAGCAATATGCACTAGCTAAGTTGGGCGCTCTATAATGGCATTACTACCAACCACGAAATGCGGACAAACAGATACATTTCATAATTCTTTTAATTTTTAAGACAATACTTTGCACGATGGTTAAATTTTCTTAGGATTCAACTTTGTGAAACGGTATGAACCCGAATTCTTTACTTTACGTCGTATCCATATTATATATATGTAGATACAATAGATATTCTTTATTATATTGCTTCAAAAGACCACTCCCAATTCAAGTTACATTTACGTGAATTGGAGACGCTTCGTATTAATCCAAACGTATATTCCCACTTCGGTATCAAGTCAGCCTCATTACTCTTTTTGTTTCCAAAATTTGACATTGTTCGGGGATTCTGTTATTAATATATGCACTCAGTACTTTTTGGAGTTTCAAGTACGCTAACGAATGTATAGCTCGATTCGAATAACCTAAAAGCAGATTTTTATATTGGACACAAACTGACAATATGCTTTTGAACTGTCTTGTGCCGTATAATTTTGACCGTTCCAATAATAGAGCAGTGGTCACATTGGAAAGCTATAGCGAGTGGCGTACGTTGTCATTGAAAACATTCTTCCAAAAAAGTATTTGAAACGTTTCTAAAATACGAACTCATCCAGTATATATACATTATGTCAGACAAGTGTTACATCTGCTGAGCTTGCCTTTGCCGATAAGCAATTATGTTTGTTTGTTAAAGACGTTGCAAAAATATACGGAAAAGAGTTTATATTCATGTGTTTTACATTCCTTTCAATGTGTCCAAAATAAGGGACATCTACCGAATTATTCAACATTTCAATTTGAACGTTTTAAACATTATTTTAATATTTTGAGTAATTCCGCACAGTGTGCTATTGAAATGTTCTAAAGGAACTAAAATAATGTGTTTTCAACTATCTCATCGTGGTATTTAGGTTTCACTGATTCCTCAAAAACAAAATGGCTTAAGGAATGATTGAATACCATAGTGCATGTGAACGTGAGTATTTCCTCCTCGCAGAAAGCTAACCTGATAAATTCAGCAGGAAGTTGCTTGCAGGAATTTGATTCTTTTTTTCTCCTAATGCTGCAGACTCTGCTCCTGTAGCGCGATTTGTACAGAGTACTCCGGCAGAAAATAATGAAATGGAATTCTTGCATGCAGGAACCTGCAGGCAACATCCTGTAGCAATTTTATTTTTTTTGCCTCAGATTCGGCAGAATCGGTTCCTGGAGCGCGATTTGTGCAAACTCCTGCAGGAAATAATGAAATGGAATTCTTGCATGCAGGAACTTGCGGAATATTTCCTGCTCGCAACATCCTGCAGCAATTTAGTTTATTTTTGACCGCGGATTCTGCAGAATATGTTCCTGCAGCCAAATTTCTGCAGACCTCTGCAGGAATTATAAAAAGGAATTTTTGCATGCAGGAACCTGCAGGATCCTTCCGTAAGGGTATTTATTGTCTGCCTATGAAAGCCACAACGTTTTTTATCGTTGCAGTCCATACCTTGTGCGTGTTTTAAAGCGTTTGACAAAAAACTAACTGGGTGAACGTCATTTTAGCCCATCAGAACCTGTTAAAATAATAATTGCGTTATGTTTATGCAGTGCTTGCTGTTAAGCACGATCTAATTGAATAGATAGACGTTAAGACACGTTTGATCGGACAGACAGCTTATGTGGGTCTTGCAAGAGCGCTAAGACTACGACAAAAATGATCTACCGTAAATCCCCGAACAGAAACCCGGGTTACTATTTGTTCAGGCAAGGTCGCAGGTCACAGATTTTCACCACTTTCTCCATAAGAGTACATGGAGAAAGGTGGAGAAACCCCCGGTTAGTATTCAAGACCGGGTTACTATTCGGAACAGGTTTCTGTTCGGGGATTTACGGTACACATCTCCAGCTTTCCAATGACACCCACTTGCACAGAAAAAATTATCCGGTCGGATATTCGGCCGGATTATTCTACATGTGGCCGGATACCGGATAGCACTATCCGGCCCCAAATAAGGCCGGATATCCGGTCCATCCCTACATTACAGACAATTGTCTTTGACGAATTACCATCGTTAGATGACGCAATCCAATCTAAACAAAATTCAAAGTCAAAGTTAATGCAAAACGGGTATACTATTTTCTGTTCAATGTTAATAAATTCAAAAAAGTCAGCCCATAGAAAAGACATGACTTTATTCGGATGTGCTGCACACACAGTTTCGTGATTTTTGAATGAACGCTGACTGAGAAATTTTATGTGACTAGAGCGGAAGACAAGATGAAAGGAGAACCCCACGTCTTCCATTAAAGCGAGAAACGACGTTAATCAAAATATAATGATATTTATTTTCATCATCAATCAAGAACAAGTCTACATGGTGAGAATTAACTTCGCTTGGTGCACGTTCATCAAAGATTTCATTCTCTCTAAATCAAGAACAATTGATGCTTACGTCCATATTATTATGCTCAAAAGTATCAAAGTCTTCAATTGAAGCTGATCTACGCGCGGAAACATGTTTGCCACCAACAAAATATCCCACTTTATTCTCGTATCATTCTCGTTGTAATTAGTTTCTTCCAGGTCAACTAGTAGATCAATCTAGCAAGAAATTGTTGCATTGCCCGCGAACGGGTCTTTGAACAATTTTGTCAGCGGTTGATGAATGTGCTCAAAAAAGGGGACTAGTTTGTTAAATATTGCGTATGAAAAGTAGTAAACTTTCAACTTAGTTTTTTGAAATTTAAATCTACCACTTAATTAATTCTAGTTACTCCGTTCCAATGTATATTATTGATTCGTAATAATATATTTGTTATCCAAGACCTAAATTGTAGTTTAAACAATTTTAAATATTTAGATTTTGAATTTCACATACTCCACCTCAATTATTTTAGTTAGTACACTTTCAAAATCCACCACATAAGTTTTGTTGCATCAATTTATGATTTGGAAAAAAAATTCATTTCATTACGTTGAAAATTTTAAAGGATTTCACTGTTTCATGGATTATAGGTTTTAATATTTTTGCATTAACATCGTTTTTTGCTACAACCGAATATTGTTCGTTTTGTTTTCAAACTCTCGCCTTCTCTAATTGGATTTCCTTTTCCGCCTTTTTAGGTTGTTTGGCGTTCTGTTTTCACTTTGCCTCGAGATCACATCTCACTCTCTTTATCTCTGTTGTCTGCTTTGGTGTTTCTTCAGAGCTACCTTGTAACTCCGCTATCTCTCCTTGCACCCTCTATTAAAGTCAAAATTCTTTTGTCTTTTTCTTGTGTTATCTCCACGTTGGCTTTCTTCAAAATCACAATGTCTTTTACCTGGTCGTGGCTAATTTTGAACATTATTCTCAGCTTTTCTTGTCGCTGTTAACACCGTCAATGTTTCTTCAAATCCTGTTGAGAATGGGTACTCCTTTTTCCCGACTAGGCTTTTGAGATTTTATTCGCTTTTGCACTAGACTTCCACTTCCACTTTTCGGGATAACAAAGTATTGACCTTTACTCCCACCTCTTTGTTCTCTTCCAACGCGGCAATTGCGACGGCTGTGGTGCTGTTGAATTCTTTCCTCACCTTACTTCGAGATACCGTACTAACTGCTAACTAAGTTTAGGAGCTTTGTCGATTGGCAATTGAATTCCAATTTTTTTGGAGTTTGCCGTCTACGCTTTGAATTTGTAGACAAGGGCTTCCATGGGCTGAATACTGCTAAATCCTAACAGCCCAGTCACCTCCCTTGAATCGTTGGTCCATAAAACCAGTCAATCCATAAATACGTACGGACTCTTAAATATTTTACAACGTGTTTCCCACTATAAAGAGCGCGGTTAGTTGAGTATAGACAGATAATATAGATAGACCAAATAGATAATATAGAAGACTGACCAAAATCCAAAACCTACAACAATCTCGCGACAGGTATACTGTACAGCCTATATATTTGACGTATTTTGAGTTCCGTGCAATCCCACACTTGGCAGCACCTGATTCACTGAAACAAATCATAATATTAATTTTAGCAATAAGGATCATTTATACCAACGCCTGAGCTGCTGAAGAGAGTTTCTCCAAATCATGAACCGGTGGATGATGGCTATCTTCGTGAGTTATTAACCCATACAACTTTGAACATTTATATTCACGTCGCTTACAAATATAGTATTTGATATTTAAAGAATTATTTCGAATTTCTAAGGTTGATGGTCTGGAGGGGGTGAAACGGTAGTACAACACTTGTGTTTACAATTCATCATTGAAAGTAGAATCGTTTTACTTTCTAGTGAGTGTGCAGTTATTAATTTCGTTTCCGTTACTCTCTTAGTCTTGCATAATAAAACCACTTAAAACATGCTTGTGATTGGGTTCCTTCATTTATTTATTCGAGTAGCGCTATTAGATTCTTACATAGTTTTATGCTGCTTTTCATGCACCGCGGTTTGTTAGTAAACCTTAACTTAGTATTTCAGTGATTTTCTTCTAGGGGTTTAGGTATGAGTAAATTGGTGGATGCTCTGCGTCGTCTCCTTGTTCCCAGCCAACTGGTTTTTCCTTTTGCCTTTGTCTTTTATCCCCTCTGGTTGACCTTTCTCTGCCCTCAATAATTTTGTTGCGTTCTTTCGTCTCTCTTTTGAGTTCGCGTTGGTCTCTTCCTATTGGGTCTGAATAATCAGACCATAACTTGCTCAACTACTGGTTTTGTTGCCGGTCACTCCTTCTCCTACTCCACTCGTTCTATCGAGGTCATCTCACTTTGAACCTCTTCCATCGCTCTCTCTTACATCAAATTGCCTCGGGCTAATCTTGTTCTTGGTGCAACTCCATATGATCCTGTTTCAGGACTATCCGATCCTATCGCGGGTTCATGGGAATCTGACTTGCACCCATGGCAATCATCATTCTGATGAGACTTATTGTTGCCTAAATAAACATATCAGCATAATTTAACATTTGACCAATTTTGAAACTACAAAGTCCAGTTGAATATATTAAGCTGATTTCTGGAACAGAGGGGAGGGCGTTATGTTCCAGAAACGGCTTATTATATTCATCAGGCTTTACCTACCCAGGGTATGTGGTCAAATCCGGAATTATAGACGCCGATGACAAAACTGCACTCTGTGCCAGTTTGGGTCACTGAATGAGGTAATATAATTGGGGAACAAAACAAGTGTATATATATACACTACCTTGGATCTAGTGCCACTGTCTTTTGTAAGAAATTCTTAGTACCTTTGCAATTCTGAATTTAGCAGATTAAGCTTTAAGTATTAAAACACTATAACATGTAATTTATTTTATTGTATTTAGTTTTGGTTAGAGACTGAAAGTAACAGTATTTTTTTATTCGACACTCAGATGCGATGCATCTGATGATATGCGAATTGATTACAATTTTAGAATCCAACAACAAATAAATCTGAAAGGCTAACGGTATTAATACATAAATAATTAAGATTGATATCTAAGATTGTTTCGTGCAAGGATTGCACATTTAATTCCATTTCATTTTTCAATATGGAAATCGTAGAAGTTTTAGGATAGACACTTCTGCAAATGATAGTGTTCAGAGGAACTATTTGTCAATAAAATATAATTGCAATGTCGAATGCAGGGGGTAGTACATACTGAACAGTGTCGGATTGAGAAACATGAATGAACGAGCCGAAAGTCGTAAAAGCTTTACGACCGACACTTATGTCTAATTGTCTATTGTCTTATTATGAGTAAAGGAAGGGATACCTTTCAAAGGAATGAACGCAGAACTTGTTCATGTGATGTGAGCTGTTCTGACTGAACAATTTTTGAATTTGTGGTAAACCAATTCACCTCACCTATTATCTTAACATTGGTTAATTGGACATTAAATTAAAGAAAATTATTTTTCCACACGTGGTCCCCCGCTTTCGGTAATTCATTTCCTTTCTGAAGGAAATCTAAAGATTTCCCTTTTTACACAACCCACGGGCGTCAAAAGTTACATCTTTTTGTTAATTTTTGCCGTGAATAGATTTCAGGATTGTAAAATACGAATGAGTATATTTTTGCATATATTTTTCTCGCGCGTACTCGATTTCTTCCCAATGTTAGTAAATCACTTCGTAAGATAATTCTCCTGCATTTTTTATTAGGTTGTATGAAATAACATGGGCGGCATGGAAAGCTATGTTGTTTTTCTTTTTTGTCCTAATGAGATTAACACGGGCGTAGAAACGTCCTTCTCTATTATGATTTGGTATAGGATTTTACATAGTGGCGTAATTTGGATTTTGAAGAATACCACCACACTTTACATACCACGATTATTGTGTGAAATGTTTATCGAAATTGTACGGCTGGCCGCGTTCAGTGCAAACACTTGGTCTGAACTACCGGAAGAAATGATTGTTGTAATAGCTTCTCGACCCTCTGGAGTCCGTGACGAAGAGGTCAGGTGGACGTCTTAAACGTGTTTATCTGATCATGTTTCAACTCTAATTACGGTAAACCCAGGTTTAGTTGAACTTTGTTGGTCCAGGTAACTCAGAGCTAAGCTAAAACAAAGACTTAACTTACTAAAAGTTGATGATGAAAAGTGAAGAAAAGTTTGTTTAACTTTTCATTATTCTTTTATTCTCACTTTGCCGATACATATATTAAATTTGATTGGATGGTTTACAGTTGAATGTTAGGTTGAACAGTATTTCGGTACTAATCTAACACTGAATACGTTTCCTCATTTGGAAACTATTTATACAGAATTGGATAAATGTTGATTACTTATTCAGCATTGACTTTAAGGTAAGTACATTCTATTTTGCATGAGTTAAACAAAAATCTAATTTCATGGAAATTATTTGCGTCATAAGAAACGAACAAAGTTTTGCCAGTATGTTCTCGTATGTAATTACCTTGGAAATTTTTTTGCTGGTTTTACTCTTTGCGTGCAGGAGGAATGAGGTGGGAGGAATGAGATATCTGGGCGTGTTCCTTGTAATTTTTTATGTGTATTGAGGTGCGAACTTACCCTCTGATGGAAGTCCAGAACTCTTAACTTGTAAAGCACGTTATGAAAGATACACCAAATATAATATTTGGCATATCTTACATCAAATTAGATGTGAGAGCACTCTTGGCTCGGTTTTACGGCTAGCTCAAACTTTGCCGAAGAAAACTACTCGCACCTAGTTCATGGATGAAAGAGACGTAGAACACTCGAGTTGCTAATTATGATTATTTTATTTACTGGGTTTAATTTCGTTTGTTTGGTGACGTAGAGAATAACAGAGTGAAAAAATTACTACCGGCACAGTGCTTATGGCCTATGCTGCTTATATAGATGGGAGAAAAATTTTAATTGTAAACGCTTGACATTGAAATGATTGTTACATTGTACTACATTATTGTAAACACGGAAGTGAAACGTTAATATTATACTGCATAACTATATCCTAGTTACAAGATTGTTATTTGTTGTAGTCGGATTTCTCACTATAAATCCGCGGAATGATGTTAGGGCTTTCCTTCCAGCCCGAATTTCCGGTTTTAAGTCTTAAAGGAACAAGAAGGTGTCAAATGTACGATTAGTTGTCAGTGCTACGAATGTATCAGGAAATAACTTCTCCGTTAGGAAAATGCAATGTTTTTATTGTAGACAACATTTGCTGCACTATATCACGTGTTTCCGCTGTCAAATGTCCGTAAAAGCAGTCCATCAAATCGAAATTTCGGGTGCTAATAGTTTCTGCGAATATCAATGTAAACTGTGATCCATGCTGTGATCTGACTGTGATTATGTCATCCAGACACGTTTATGATGTATATTGTTGTTTTTGTAAGAAGAAAATTCCTTGCCGAATACAAAGCCCTCGTTGTTACGAGATCCTACCAAATCGTCACTCGGTAAAAGTGGTACTTGACATTTCAACCTGTGTACAAACTTGCCTACGCTGTGAGACCTGTTGTGGCGAAATTGTTGTGACAGATTGGACCCTACCAGTCTACAACCGGTGGAGCGGACGGTGGTCAATAAATTTCGAACAGGGATTCATTCATTTTTTTTATGTCATTTTTGAAGCAAACAATTAATGATGTCATATTTGTATAGATAATTGTAGCTATTTTGGACATACATTTTAAAATTAGATGTTACAATTTTTTTGATTCTCCTCCTGGGGTAGCGGCGCCGGCGGTGTGGTGATGAGGATGGCTCATTTCCACACACAAAATGAGTGTCAACCCAATTTTCTACCAGATTCATAGCCTCCTCTTCCGGCGGTTGTGGTTGTCGAGTTCTGAAAAGAGAAAAAGGGATGGGTAAGAATTCAAAGCAAATTTTTGAAAAGAAGACTTACTCTTCAAACACCCCCATTCCTTCAAACACGTCCATTTCTTGGACTTGTTCTTCCTCAGCCACCATTATTTGCTGCATTTGCGGCTTCATGTCTCCGACATACATTTGGCTGTCAAATAATTTTGTTTTACAAATTGTTTGAACAATCTAAAAATAAAAAACTTACTCGTGCCATGCAAAGAGTTCGGTTTCATCCCAGCCGGTCGCAGTGCTAAAAATGAAACAAAATTAAAATGAAATTTTTGATAATTCCTAATCGAAAGGTCCTGTCACGGTAGGTCGGATAATTTTGGTCTTCTGGCGGAATTCCGAGCTGCTCGTCGGTTAACTGTTCCGCCTCCATTTCTTTTGCCGGTTCACGCCAACTATCCATTTTTGGAAAAAACTGATCGATCAGAGAAGTACAACAAGCAACTGAGGAGGAATACACGCGTTGATGGACTGGACAATTGAAACAATGAATATGGCAGGTGGAGGTGAGCAGTTGGCCCAGGATGAATAATTATATTGCATGAGTGAACCAAAAAAATGCTGTACATTTTGCATAAATTAAATTTGAATTTATTAAGCCAAACT
>JAQFYE010002849.1:0-16825 GCA_034694305.1 Protaphorura glebata
ATTCGAATCAACTTTCGTTAAATCAAACCGTATACTAAGTTACGTATTAGTGTAAGTGAGTTATTGAGGCAACTAAAGGAATACAACTAGTTGTTATAATGTTGTTGGTTCATTTCATAAACGCCATGCCCTTCAACGAAATTATAGCATGAAATCACAGCTATAATATATACTAAATACTTGCAACCAATGACGTACATATTGTAGGGGGTTAGTATTAGCTTAACGTTGGGGCTCGCCTTTTATCTACTGTTTACTCACTAACATTTCTAGCCTGGTATGGTTTTTGTTTGTGATATTCAATTCTTGCTGAATATAACTTGAACTTAAATTCACAAAAAATTTCTCTGTTTTTAGCTACTTTTTCATGTTCTTCCGTCAGAAAGCTCTGGAAAGTTTACTTCGCTCCGCTAGACTTCATAGCCACATCCGCAAGGCTTTTCCAGAAATTTTCAGACATGAGGCCTCAGCTTCTGAGCAAGTTGATTTTGCCTCACAATTCCCGTTTTCTTGCGTTTTCAGGAGAATTGAAATTTTGTGACAAAATCAACTTGCTCAGAATTTGTCTACCCATGACTCAAAACTTCACGCATCACTTTCGGATGTGGTGGTTTCGGTTTGTTTTTGATTTTGCATTTCTGATTTTGCGTTTTTGACGTTTTCATGGCCTTTCTTATGGAATAGCATGCTGAAACGGCTGAGAATCGTCGAATAACTCTGATTCGTTATTTTGCAGCATATGCTACGCGCGAACGCGCCTTCAGATGAAGTCGAAATGAGTTGTCTGAGAACCCGTTTACGACGATCTTTACAATGAGGTATTCTACTCGATTGTACGTACCTATTGCGGTACCTGCTACAGGGGGGATGTTATCTGTTGTTATCTTATGAAGTTATCGCTTTAAGTTCCAAAGGTAAAATAAGGTAAACTAACTAATAACTAATACACATACGTAAAACTATATTGTACAAGTTTATCCACATAGTATACATTTATCTACAGTGAGTCCCAAATGTCTTCAAGCCATCGTGACAAGAAAGTGGCGGAAGCGGGAACTAGACGAATGAAATTGGTCGATCTCGCATTACCGTTGTTCAATTCCTTCTTCCCACCATTTTCATGTCACGATGGCTTGCAAGACATTTGGGACACACTGTACAAACAGGTGCACAAAACCGCACCACATATATAATCTTCATATTATGGCATTCTTTATATGGCGTGTGTATTTAGCCTGATATGAGATGATGTAATTTTAAGGTAATGGAAGGAACATGGAGCAGATATAGCGCCCGGACCTGGTAGACAAATTTGAATCGGATTAGAAGTCATCCTACGCAAGAATCTACTGAATGGAGTAAGATGCATTGTAGAACATTAGAAACTGGAAGACACTCACGAACTCTGCGGGGAAAACGAGATTCGTTACCCATTTGAAGCAGAACAAAATGTTAAAAGAGACAGCCAATAATTAAAGCCCGGCTGCACCCGATACAAGTTTTCTATAATGTCTTAATTTTTTTACATGGCTTCTATTCCGGACATCGAAACGCCGAAATGTCGTTTCTAGTTTCAGTACATATCAGTAAAACACGTAAATAAAGAATCCAATCCAATCCAATCTTGCACTAGAGAAGAGACCTCTAGTGCGGCTGCCCATATCACCTTTATTCAATTTCACATTTTTACAACAATTTTTAGGTTATTACCACAATTTTTTATATGGACAAAGTAGTAACCATTTGGCCTGGGAACATAACAGAGGTATGGAAAACCGCGTGGGAGAAAACCATACTCATACCACTAGATCTAGAGAGGGAGACCTAAGCCCCTCAGCTAGACTGACTGAACTAATTTATTGAATTTTACACAATCATTGCATTACGAAAGAGCAAGTAGCCCGAAATACTCGAATCTGACAAGGGAACCTTTTCAATTGAAGCTCCGACCCAGACCCAGCTATTCACCTTTTCTTACCAATTGGGATCCCCTGACTTAAATAAAGTTAAAAGTTGTCTGAACAAATTAAGTATTTTTTTACCTACCTTTGAGACTTTTGAAAATAAATATTTTTTGAAAATTTTTAGATCCTGTGTTAAAATGCATGCTGTTTCCGGCGTTTTTCATTTCGCGTCAATGTTGCATTAAATGCATTAAGGAGAATTTTGAAAAAAATTCAAAATAATTAATTTCAAAATTTTGAGTTCCGTTGAGTTCTTTGCTTATATCCAATCAAAATCTTGTATGAAAAACTATTTTGGTATACATGTCGTATATATATTTTTATTTTCATTAATAGTTTTATTTGTAATATGAATGTATAGTTGTAATTATTTTTTAATCATAATTCAGTAATTACTGAAGAGAAGACGAATCTTCAAAGTCTGAATCATCATAACTTTCTTTTTGAGGCTCACTCGGTCGTCCCCTTCGCCCTTGTACTGAATTCGCAGATTTTGGGGCTAAAAGCGATTTCTCAACCGAAATAAGATTTGCATAAATATTGGCTGCATTCTTCGCACGTGCTTCTTCAAATTCATCCGGATGAACAGATCTGACATGTGCATTCGTATTAGACTTGTACGCAAATCTTTTCTTGCAAATCATACAAGTGTACGGAAGTCCTTTTCCATTTTTAGGGTCATACTCATGTTGGAAATACATGTGATTTCGACATTGATCAGGGGATGAAAATATTTTCCCGCACACTGTACACGTACACATTTTTTTCCGGTGTTTAGTCATTTTCCGTTTTATACGAACTCCGTCTTTCGTTTTATTATGAATTTTTTCATGTTCGGCAAGAACCATGGGAATTCGAGCTCTGTAGTCACAAAATTTACATTTGTGCGGCTGTTGGAATAAAAATGAAATGTAAGCACAAATTTCATACCAAATTATGACGTTTAAAGTAAATTATAAAAGATTGTTTTACCTTTTCCCCAGTGTGAGTCCTGACGTGGTAAATCCATTGTACTTTGACCGTGAACCGTTGTCCACAATATTCACAGCAGTGTTCTGGTTCCGCGTGAATCTTGACGTGGCTGAGGACACCATTCTTCGATGCAAAGAATTTCAGACACGTTTTGCATTGAAAAGGGTTCGGAGCTGAAAGAACCACATTCATGTGTTTTTCTTGCCAAGGAGTCGTTGCACGCAATGCTGCTGGGAGCTTACTCTTCTTCTTGTCCACGGGAACAGGAATAGATGGCGCCGGGTTGGGTGTTTCTGCCACAGCCTCGGGAGTAGCAGTAGATGGCGCCGGCGTGTGTGACTGCGATGGGACGGGTTTCTTCGCGCTTGACTTCAACGTCGAACTAAAAGGTTCAGAATGGTCCATCTCTATGTGCACTGCATTTTCCACCATGACAGGATCTCCAGAATGGACGTTTGTTTCCGACAATACAAGCTGGGTTGTGCTGGGACTGAAATCAAGTTAAATCAAGTTGATTAATTGTTAACTCTAACTCTTACCTATCGACAGGTCTGCGTGAAGGAGAGTTCAAGTAAAATTAAAACAGATGCCAAATTATTCTTACGTAGGCAAATCAGGACCATCTGTGTCAATAGAGGAGTCTATAATAATGTCTGTCACTTCATCTTCTGTAAAGGTTCCTTCAAAATCAAATCGTCCTTCATCATCGTCACCAGAATTTATTATTTCAGCCTCCACTCGTGTCGAAATTGGCTCACTCGAGGTCAAAGGTGGTTCAATGTTAGAAATTCTGGTGTCACCATCCATACTAGTGATACCACTAACAATTTTGTTCTCAATCTCTGATGTCACGTTCATGTGTTTTTCCCGCCAAGGAGTCGTTGCACGCAATGCTGCCGGGAGCTTAGTCTTCCTCTTTTGTCCACGTCCGGGAATAGATGGCGTGGGTGTCTGGGAAGGGCGCGGTTTGGTCACCATCGGAGTAACAGGTTCCGATTGGCCCAAATCCAAGTCTCCTCCATCTTCCACCTCGTCCGAATTTCGAGATCGGTCCCTTGTTTCAGAAATTTTACGACGCGTGTCACTGGGACTGAAACTAGGTTCAATTCAATTGATTAAACATTCTCCATTGACAAGTCTACCTCAAGAATCAAACCCACATTATCATACTCAAACGAACATTTGTATTTTCTTACTTAGTATAATTTGGCCCATCAGCATCATTAGAAAAGCTGAGAATGTCTGTGACCTCGTCTTTTATAAAGACTCCTTCAAAATCGTTCACTCCTTCGTCATAAGAATCCATAATTTCAGTCTTTATTGGTCTTGAAACAGGTTCAGTCGAGGTCAAATGTGGGTCAATCTCAGGGTCACCGTCAGGATTCCTATTTTCATTCTCTGCCGACACCGTTGCTGCCGTCGGATTATTATCGGATTTTGCATGATGAGGCTCGAACTCACAGAAATTATTGTGTCTTCTTGCACGATTGAGATCTAAGAATGCCGTTCCACACTTGAGACAAAGATGCCATGCGCAGACACTTCCACTGTCCTTCGCCTCCTTTTCAGGTCGCACCAGAAAGAGGCCACTGTCCGGGTTCTCTTTCAATGAAATATTCTTGACCGCCATTTTCTTGAGGATCAATCGAGGCTGAGGATGTGTCTTTTTCATGTGCAATTTCAGCAGATATTCAGTCTCAGCCCTCTCCGGGCAAAATTCACAGGCAAACAATTTTCTACGAGAGACACCTGTTTTTGAACAAATTCCTTTTTTCTTATGAATTTCGTCGTGTATCTTCCGAGCACCATAATACTTAAATTTCATTCCACAATATTTGGACACGATTTTCTTTTCAGCCAAATGAGTTTTTGAGATGTGTCTATCGAGTCGATATTTCATTGAAAATTTGGCAGGGCAGTGTGGACAGGTCAAGGTCAAGGATTCGTAATCTGTCATGTTATGTAATTTGACATGACGGGTGAGAACGTAGCCATGGGCAAAACTTTTGTCACAAATATTGCACTTGTGTTTCCGTGACTTTTCTTTTGACTTGTGGACTTCTCTTATATGTTGTTTTAGCTTTACGTACTCTTTCTTACATTCCGGACACTTTTCTCTCAACTTAGGTCCCAATTGATGACATCTTCTGATGTGACCTTGCAATTCACAATTTCGTACATAAATCTTGTCACAGTGTCCACATGGGAAGTTCAATTCGCCTAAAATTTGAAAAATTATTTTATTTAGAAATTTTCGAAAATTTAATTTAGGAAATTAAAAAAATTAAGATTTTTAAAAAAGAAATTAAAAATTTAATTTAACAATTCTTGAGTGATTTAAATTTAAAAAATGGTAGTTGACCTTTGACCTACCCAGGTGTTGTGTTTTTATGTGAGTCACAAGTGATGGTTTCTGTGTAAACTTCTTTCCACACTCTTCACATGTAAACCGTTGATTATTTTCCGAATGAGTCAATTCGTGTCTTCGTAAACTGGTGATTGCCGTAAAACTTTTATTGCAAGTCTTGCAAATATTAGACGCCGTCGTATTATTGGAATCACGTGTAATTGTCGCTTTATTTTTTGAATTTGGTGGACGACCCCTTTTTCTTTTCTGTTCTGGTCCAGGAATCGGACCCCCATCTTCGTCTTCTTGTTCAGAAGGAATGAAATCGGAATCCGAATTTGGGACTTCTTCATCGTCGTCGGAATTGTTTTCAGGAAATTCTGAATTTGGAGGAGGAACTTTCCAATGTGGCGGATGTGTTTGGTCGGTTGTTTGAATTTGGGACGGAAGGTCACTCACGCGCAAGGGCAATCCGAGGTCAGAATTAAACAACTCATTTTCTTCCATTTTTACAGGCAGTCACTGTTAGCAGTGCCGTGATGACAAGATTTCTCTAAAATGTATCAAAATAAAATAAATAATGACATTATACTGTCGAATTTTAATTAATTTAGGTGTAAAACGGTTGACTAACACGAAATTGCGGCCAGATTTTTCTCAAACTACGTTTTTCGTTCTTTCCTACTACTAAGGGTACCCTACTTTAGTTAAATCGTAAATTGAATTAATTTATAAGATGTTCAATTTTCAATTACCCACATAAGCCGACAAGTACTGATGACTGACAAGTGGTGTGTAACATGGACAGTGCAGTGCTACCGCGGACTACTTAAATTATCACAAAAACTTTCAACTTTGTATTTTTCTTTCGAAATTCTGAAATAAATTAAATATAAACTTTTTATTTTCAAGACTAAGAATTTTAGTCAAGACTTGGAAGTGGAAATGTACGAATTTCGCGCCTTAAATGTTAGGATTGAGTCTCTAGGTTTAGTCCACAGCGATTTCTTTTTTGTTGGTGTTGGCATTTCCTAAAGTGATATTTGATTGTCTTACATTCCGTTATTTAATTTTAAATTACGGATTACCGAAAATATTGTCGATATTTTTTTAAAATAAATTTGCAAATGTATGAGTGTAAAACTAATTGGATTTTGTTTTTCAGTACCAACTGATCAAGGTAACTTTCTCCAACATGGATCCTAAAACCTGCGAGTTGGACAAAAATTATATGAGCGCACGGAAATCCTATATTTTCAAAATAAGCAGAAAATCTAGTGAAAGTCGTGATAGTTTTTTAAGAAAATTAAATTTTCGAATTTGACTCCGGAATTTTGAAAAAAAAGGAATGGACTGATGACATGGACCTACTCTCTGTAATCACCGCTACACCGTGCCCGCACTGTGAAGACTACCTCGGTCATTCAAGTAATTAGATAACTAAAATACAATTTTATTAATTATCATTTTCAGATTGAATGACGAGGTACCCCTAGTAGTGGAGAATCCTCTGTAATTCATTGTTCCAGAGGGAATCCAACACGACGGATATTTTATTTTGATTTAATTTGTAGGAAAATCCTTCGACAACTGCACAACTAACTCTTTGTGAAGATGGAAAACACTGAGTGGTTTAATTCTGACCTCGGATTTACTTTGCACGTGAGTGACCACCAGGCCGAAATCCCAACAACTGACCAAACCCATCCGCCACATTGGAGAGTTCCTCGTCCAAATCCAGAATGTTCCGACAACAATTCCGACGCTGAATCAAACGATGATGAGGCCGTGGCAAATTCGGATTCCGATTTCATTCCTTCCGAACAGGAAGATGAAGATGGGGGTCCGATTCCTCCACCAGAACAGAAAAGAAAAAGGGGTCGTCCACCAAATTCAAAAAATAAAGCCACACTTACACGTGATTCCAATACTAAGACGGCGTCTAATATTTGCAAGACTTGTAACAAAAGTTTTACTGCATTCAGCAGTTTACAAAGACACGAATTGACTCATTCGGACAATACTCACAGATTTTCATGTGAAGAGTGTGGAAAAAAATTTACACAGAAACCCTCACTTGTACATCACATAAAAAGTCAACACGTAGGTGGGTCAAAGGTCGACTATAATTTAAAATAATAAATTTATCATCTTTTTTAATATACATTAAATTATTATTACTCTAGGTGAATTGAACTTCCCGTGTGGACACTGTGACAAGATTTATGTTCGAAATATTGATTTGCAAGGTCACATCAGAAGATGTCATCAATTGGGACCTCAATTGAGACAAAAGTGTCCGGAATGTAAGAAAGAGTATGTAAATCTGAAGAAACATATCAGAGAAGTCCACAAGGCAAAAGAAAAGCCACGGAAACACAAGTGCAATATATGTGACAAAAGTTTTAACTCTCCTTACGATCTCGGGCGTCATGTAAAATTACATAACAAGACAGCTTATGAATCCTTTTCATGTCCGCACTGCCCACTCAAATTTTTAGAAAAACCAAAACTCGATGTCCATATTTCAAGAACTCATCTCATGGAAAAGAAAATTGCGTCCAAATATTGTGGGAATAAATTCCGGTACTGGGGGTGTCAAAAGAAACACGATGAAATTCATGAGACCCAAGGAATTTGTTCCAAGGTTGGTCTCCGCCGTAAGAAATTGTTTGCCTGTGAATTTTGCCCAGAGAGGGTTGAGAGTGAATATTTATTGAAATTGCACATGAACAATACACATCCTGAGCCTCGATTGGTCCTCAAGAAAATGATAGTTCAGAATATTTCATTGAAGGAAAACCCGGACAGTGGCCTCTTTCTAGTGAGACCTGAGAAGGAGGAGAAGGACAGTGGGAGTGTCTGCGCATGGCATCTTTGTCTCAAGTGTGGAACGGCATTCTTAGATCTCAATCGTGCAAGAAAACACAATAATTCTTGTGTAGTCGTGCCTCATCAAACAAAATCTGAAGAAATTCTAATTAGACCGACAGCAACGGCATCGATGTTGTCAGGAAATGAAAATTATAATATTAAGAATGGTGACCCCAGAATTCCTGACCGTGACCGTCACATTGGCCCACTTCTGACCTCGACTCTCGGCCCTCTAGAAAGTAAGAGTGGGCTCCCAACGGCATTGCAGGTCGTGCTTGATCACCCGAATTCGGTGGAAAGTTCAATTAAACCGGCAAGAAAAACGGCGTCGTTGAAGTCAGAAAACGAGCATAGAAACGATAATACGAATGGGCAGTGCATAATTCCTGACCGTGACCTTCACCCACCTTTGACCTCGAGTGTATCTTTTTCGACACCAGCTGAGGCTGAAATAATAAATTCTGATGACGATGACGAAGGAGCTTTTGGTGATTTTGAAGGAGCCTTGACAGAAGGCGACGTGACGGACATTATTTTCAATTCCTCTATTGATGCTGATGATCCGAATTTGACTACGTAAGGAAGATCCAGCTTTTTTTAAATGTAAACATGTCATGCGAAGGATGAATGTTAACAATTATTGAATTAATTTGATTTAACTGAATTAATTTCAGTCCCGCCGCCACCCAGACTGAAATTTCTGAAACAACGGAACATCTAGGAAATTCGAACATGGTGGAAGATGGAGGGCAATGGGAGACGGATCATTTTGAAGCTCCTAGTGTGGCTCCGACCGCGCCCAAACCCGCTAGACCAGATACACCCATGTCGGCGCCATCAATTCCTGGAGCCGCAGAAAAGAAAAAGAGTAAGCTCCCAGCAGCATTGCGTGCAACGACTCCTTGGCAGGAAAAACACATGAATGTGGTCCTTTCATCTCCGAAACCATTTCAATGCAAAACATGTCTTCAATTTTATTCCTCGAAGACCTGTTTACTCAGCCATGTGAGGGTTCACGCAGAACCCGAGCACTGCTGTGAATTCTGTGGCAAACGTTTTGCAAAGAAGCAAGTCTGGATTTATCACGTGAGGACTCACACAGGGGAAAAAGTAATATGTTATTATTTAACTTGTTTTGCTCTGAAAATTCTGAAATTACACAAATATTTATAATTTTTTTATTCCTACAGCCGCACAAATGTAAATTTTGTGACTTCAGAGCAGTGACTCCGATGGAAATTTACTCACATGAAAGAATTCATGACAAAACGGAAGATGGAGTTCGTAAAAAACGAGAAATGACGGAACACAAGAAGAAAATTTGTACATGTGCAGTGTGTGGGAAAACTTTTGCAGACGCGCATCACTGTCGAAATCACATGTATTTTCAACATGAGTATGACCCTAAGAATGGTAAAGGACTTCCATACACTTGCAAGACTTGCAAAAAAACATTTGCGTACAAGTCAAATACCAATGCACACGTCAAATCCGCTCATCCTGATGAATTAGAGGAAGCACTTGGCCGTGGAGAAAATCCATCCAGAATGCATAAATCCAAAATTTATGCAAATTTTATTTCAGTTGATAAATCACTTTTAGCACCAAAGTCTGTGAATCCAGCAAACGGTCGACGAGGACGACCGAACAGTGGAGAAGAAAATGGCGATGACTCCAATTTTGAAGATTTGTCATCACTAATTACTCATTAACTCATTAATGTTTTAAAAATAATTATTACCTACTTATTCATACTTCAAATGAAACCTGTGTCTGAAGTCTGTTTTTTCGTAAAATCTCACTTTCTCCGAAAACACTCGAAGGCCGTAACGAAATGAAATTGTAGAAATATTTTCATTGAAAATTCCACCCCTAAAAGAATAAAAAATAGAATAAAAGATAGAATAAAAAATGCTTGATTCAAATATACAAATATGAATGGTTTGATTTCACCTCGGTCTGCATTTTTGGACATGATATCCAATCAACTGAAAAGGTGCGAGGAAAACATAAATATGTTGAAAGTAGTTAAAGTTTGATAGAGATTAAAAAGAATTGTATATACAGGGTGTTTTGGTAAAGAGAATTTTTTACTGTAGTGGTATTAAAAGGAGGTTCAATATATACACAAGGCCAGCGGCCCACTCAACCAGAGGGGGAGGGAGAGTTAAAGTAGGTGATGTCATAGACTGTAGTCTACATGTCATCTTTGTGGTAAATCGTACAAATGATCAGAATAAAAAATAAAAAGTAGAGGTTTGACAAAGTGTCAATGGCTTAATTGGAGGGGTCTGTCCCGGAGCACCTTACTCAGGAAATAGAAAATTTGGTGGAACCTGGTAACATTTGCATCACGGGCAAAAGAAAGTGAAGGATATTGGGGTTCGTAAACAGAGGGACAAGGCGGGTTCCTTCGCTGTGATACTAGTGATACCCAGGACACTTCTCTAGGATATGGTATAAGCTTTCTAATGTTCCCGCAGGATCAGGGATGGTAATCGGAATTATATTTTTGAATTACGATTCGGATTATTTTTTTCGGATAAGAAATTCGAATTCCGATTATGTGGAATTCCGATTATAATTAAAATTATAATTCCGATTATTAAAAAATTACGATTATGAAATTCGAATTAAAATTCCAATTATTTTTTGAATTCTGATTATAATTTGAATTATAATTCCGATTATTTTATTTTTCAATGAGACGTCAGTCATCATAGAAAAATAATGTATTCGAAAATCTAAACCGTGCGTCCGGTTGGATAACATGAGGAAAGCGCGGAATTCGAAGAATTACTCTTTCAGTTTGGTTGTAGAAGTGAAAAAAAAAGTTTTGTAAAATCGTGAAATAATGGTCACAGAATTTTGAAAAAAAAAGCAGAACGGACAATATTTATCTGAAGTTCGCTCAACAATGTTTGAATTCCTAGGATACGAGGAGTCGGCAATTCGTTTTGGTACGATTCATTAAAAGGTAATTGTTTAATGTATTCATAAAAAACTTAGAAAATTCTTCAACATAGGGCAGCATGGGATTTGCATCCTCTCCTATGTTACCGTTGACTCGGACGTCACCACTGACCTCTGACCTCAAGACCGTGCGGAAATTTTTTCCAGACAATTCTAAGATTTTTATTTTTTGGTTAAAAAAACTTAGACATAACTACGGAAATGGAAACCCGGGAATGGTACAATTATGACATGGCTGGTGGCGTGATTGGGTTTGGGATGACTGATCAATCAATAACTGCAACTGCATCTCACCAAAATCAACCACATTTTATTTTTCCAAATCAAACATGGAGAAATGTTGGGTCCAAGGACGACGTACAGTCAGAAGATGAAGATGGGGGTTCGATTCCTCCGTCGCAGCCGAAACAAAAGCGAAGTCGAGGGCGTCCACCGATGTCGACAACGATAAGTGACTATGACTGCGATTATATTTGCAAAATTTGTAATAAAAGTTTTACAGCTTTGAGCAGTTTACAAAGACATGAATTGACTCATTCGGAAAATAATCAAAGATTTTCATGTGAAGAGTGTGGACAGAAATTTACGCAGAAACCGTCACTCGTGACTCACATGAAGCGACAACACCAAGGTAGGTCTAAAACATATTAAAATTTTACTCGTCAGTATTTTCAGTTTTCGCTGTTGTCAACATTCGGACAGACTTTAATTAATTTTATTCATTTCTTACAGGTAAACTTGACTATCCATGTCCACACTGTGAAAAGAAATACGTGAGAAATATTGAACTACAAGGTCACATCAAAAGTCGTCATCAATTGGGACCAGAAGCCAAAAAGGTCACAACCAAGTGTCCGGAATGTGAGAAAGAGGTCATACATTTAAATAGTCATATGACAGTCCATCGCAGAGATTCAGAGAGTGCACAACACATTTGTGACATTTGTGACAAAACTTTTGCCAGGAAAGGCGAATTAACTCGACATTTAAAATTACATACGAAGGAAAAGTCCTTAACTTGTCCACACTGTCCCAGGAAATTCTTGGAAGAATGGCGTGTCAAGGAACATATTTCCAGAACTCATTTAGTTGAGAAGAAATTTGTGTCCAAATATTGTGGGATAAAATTTCAGTATTCTGGTTCGCGGTTCAGACATGACCAAATTCATGAGACAAATGGAATTTGCGAACAAAAACTTCCACAAACAAAAATATTCGCATGTGAATTTTGTCCGAAGAGGGTCAATAGTGAATTGTTGCTGAAAATTCATATGAAAAAGACACATCCTGAGCCTCGATTGATACTCAAGAAAATGTTGGTCAAGAATATTTCATTGAAAGAGAACCCGGGCAGTGGCCTCTTTCTGGTGAGACCTGAGAAGGAGGCGAAGGACAGTGGGAGTGTCTGCGCATGGCATCTTTGTCTCAAGTGTGGCAGGGCGTTCTTAGATCTCAATCGTGCAAGAAGACATAATAATTTTTGTGTGGTTGTGACTGATGACCCTAAATCCGACAAAATTCCGAATTCTAGAGAAGCAGCACCAACTTTGACATCGGAAAATTCGGATGATGACCACAGAATTTCCTACCGCCACCTTGACCCACATTTGACCTGGAATGAAACTTGTTCACAACCAATTATGAATGAAATTCAAACATATGACGATGACGAAGGCCCATATGACTTTGAAGGAGAGGGGTTTCCAGTAAAAGATGAAGAGACGGCTATCATTTTTCCTCCTATTGACCATAATATCTCAATTTCAACTGGGTAACACAAAACTTTCAAAAATCTTAAAGATGGAAAATAAAAATTTAATAATATTTTGAATTAAAATTTTAGTCCGATTGTCAGGGACGAACGGAAAATTGGTGATCGGCCTGATTTTGGTCAAATTATGATGGAATATGAGCATTCCGACCAATACCAATCTGATTTAGAAGACGAACCTGCCACAACAATTTATCAGACCACCACGCCCACGCCATCTACTTCTAGTTTGTCTCAAAAACAGACTCATTTCGTACTCCCTGCAGTACTCCGTGCAACGACTCCTTGGCAAATGGAGCACATGAATGTGGTCCTCACAGCTCCGAAGCCATTTCAATGCAAAACATGTCTCACATTTTATGCGTCCAAGAAAGGTCTTTGGGCCCACGTGAAAAGTCACGCAGAGGCAGAACACTGCTGTGAATTCTGTGGTCAAAGATTTGCACTACGAACTGCCTGGATTTACCACGTGAGGACTCACACAGGAGAAAAGGTCAGACCGCTGGGAATTTCATTGCATTTTTTTAGAACTGAAAATTTTCTTTAAAAAAAACTTAGAAAAATTTTCAACAAAGGGTTGCATGGGATTTCCATGCTATTCTATGTTGAAGACTTTACTAGCAAGGAAGCCCGACCTTGCGAATGGGAGTGGAATTCATGAAAAAATATGTAATTAATTTATTTTACTTTTTATTCTTACAGCCGTGGATGAGTAGAGTATGCAGTATGCAAAATCGTTCATGACCTCTACTACTGAAGTTCACTTCTAATTAATACGAATGAAATTAATCAAGAAAGGAAGACCGGGATGTTAAGTTACGGCGCAGTTGATTGAGAGAGAATTCCAGCACATGTTCCAATACTTCATTGTAGGATGTCGAACACGAGTCCACAATCTCCATGTACAATGCAATTAACGGCTGACCCAATTTTAAGCTGAAATAGATATACAATAATTAGGATAAATGATATAAGTGGACAATCTGTGGAAATCATATTCACTGCAATGTTTTCCTTCTACCATCATTTGTCTAGACAGTTGGGTTTGTTCAATCACGTTTATTATTGGGATTCCTTGATTAAAATATTTAGGGTTTAATTTAACTAACACTATCGAGGGAGGTACCCGAGGTGTAACCCTCAGATTTTGCCTGAATCGGTTTTATTCGAAAGATTTACCCCGAAAATTAATTTGAGTAAAGTATCCCAACCCATATACTCAAAATCCAAATTTTAGAAATTTTTTGAAATTTTTTGAAAATAATTGCAATGAGGGGGAGTTTTTGTTCTCAGTATTTTAGCACGTGCTATTTAGCACCACGGAACTTTTTCCCAAAACTGATCTCAAGACCCAAAACTCTTAGAAAAATCATTGTTTCAGAAAACCGTTGAAATGTTTGGAATAATAAATTATAGAACATGAAAAACCTCATAACTTTGCATATTTGAGTGTATTTTCGCCCATAAATCAATATCGATTTAATATTACAGCACCAAGTATTTATTTTTGGTCGAAAATACACTCACTCAAATATCATGCACAGTTATGAAGTTTTTCGTCTTCTAATTTATTATTCCAAATATTTCAACGGTTGTCTGAATTTTTTTTATTTTTTTTGAAAAAGAATGGGTCACTTTTACGGAAAAGTTCCATGGGACATCAAATGCTAAAATATTGAGAACAAAGACTCCCTTTATTTTCAAAAATTTCAAATATTTTATTAAAATTAAGATTTTGAGTATTGGGTGGGGACACTTTACTCAAATTAGTTTCTTGGGGTAAATCTTTCGAACAAAACCGATTCGGGCAAAATCGGAAGGTTACACCTCGGGTACCTCCCTTGTAAGTTTTCCAAATGTCATATTGGCCAAAATTATTGAATTTACTACATTTTGCAAAAAGTACCTGATCTGCAACGTCCCCGGTAGGAAATAGTGCATTTAAAGGGTCACGGTCAGTGTCATCCTTCCAGCGAAGTCTCGCGGTTCTAAAAATAATCATGATACATACAGATATAGTCTAATTCGAATGCACTTGTGTGTTGCCGTCTTTTGTTTGTTTGTGTATGTGCTCAACGGATTTTAAAAATTCTGGCGTCAGTAGATTCTTTTCCCGGACACAATTTATGGCAATAAAATTATGACAAAGTCCCTTCCCCTGACGTGCGTTTACTCTCACATTGTGAGGAAACTATTGGCCCTGACTATATTAGGACTAATGAATGTAATACTGAAATGTACGGAATTTTCCGGGGAACCTAATGGGAATGGGACAAAAAAATAGAAAATTATTCCCCTGATTGGGGGGGGGGGGGCGGGCGGTTCACCATTTTTAATCACACATTTGTGAGAAAACCACTGGGCACAATTTGATGAAACCGGCGTCACAATGTAGATATTTTTCCGGCCCTTCATCTCTGACCATAAAAGTCTTTGACTAACCTGTGTTCATACGAAATATATTCTACAATCATGGTTTCTTTCGTGAGCAGACGAAAGAGTTAATTTTGTCTTCAATTCTTCATTGATTATGGTCAATTTTTTATGGATTTTGTACAATTCATCAATATGTCTGAAACAAAGTCAACACAGTTTTGATTTCAGATTACACACCTATATGACCATGACGATTTTACAGTTGACATTGATATTACCTCATGAGTAGTTCACGTGGAAGTAATTGAGCAGAATCAATCACGATTCTTCCCTTATAATGTTGAAAATAGATTGAGCTGATTCAGACGATAAATCCCTCATCACTGCTGTAAATTTAAATTACTAATGAACAATTTTGTAAATTTTGAAGTCAAATATTACTAAATAATTATTTGTATAGAGTTGAGCGTACCTAGTGTGTAGTTCTAATTCGTGACTTTCCAATTCGAATGACTGAGGCAAACGTTGAATACAAAGACAAACCCTTTTGCTCTCATCTATTTTTGTTCTACGTTTACAGTAAGGACTGAATTTCTTTTGTAATGTGAAAGGAATTTGAAGGGTGCACGCTTTGGACCTTAAGTTTACACTGACCGTACAAAACGAATATTTCGTGTTAAAATTTGAGAAATTATTTTTTCGAAGAAAATGAATCACTATACCTCCCGGGTTCCTTTCACAAAGCTTCAGTGAAAATTTTAGAAGAATCCATTGGAGGATGTCGAAGATAAATCGACGGGTGTCGAAAAGTCTCATTATAGAGTCCCCTTGTTATAGGCATGGGCAGTAAATCGAGACTTATCGACACGGGTCGATTTATCTTCAACATCCTCAAATGAATTCTTATAAAATTTTCACTGAAGCTTCGTGAATAGAATCCGGGGGGTATAGTGATTCATTTTCTTCAAAAAAATAATTTCTCATATTTTAAAACGAAATATTCCTTTGTACGGTCACTGTGAACTTAAGGTCCAGAGCGTGCACCCTTAATGATGGGAACCACAACTGACCATAGCATAGCTGGAGGCATGAACCCGGCCAGCGGGTCCGAAATGAATACAAATGGCTATGGAATGGACCTTATTTTATAAATATTGAGTGACAGCGAACCGTTATGTATGAATCTGGATCAGGCCGGTGTTCTATTTAAAAACAGCTATCCTAAATATTTCACGACTCATTTTATTTAAGTATTGCAATTTGGTGTACAGTGTTGATGAAATTAAAACACTTAACTAATTATTTGTTTTTCACTATAACTGACTGTTCATTTTGCATTGGAATAATGAATGTTTGAAACCAGCTCATACATTTACCCTGATTTGACGTATATGAGTATGAGTTGACTTGAATCATATTTTTCATATATATTCTTCGGTCTGAAGCCGAAGCTCACTCTGGCCAAACAATAAAAAAAAATGAACTATATTTTTATTTGTCAGCGCAGTGAAGATCGCATGTCAATGACGCCATGACTAAGCATTTCTG
>JAQFYE010002850.1:0-16821 GCA_034694305.1 Protaphorura glebata
TAATTCAAGTCCGAATTTTAATTTCGGACATTATTTGATTTGATGACAGTGTTGAAAATATGACAGTTAAAAATAACATACGCAGTTGATATAAATGCGCTGAGTTTGGGTAAAAGTGTAACAACACTGTTCTTGTGTACATTCGAAGAAAAAAAATGCATTCTTGTTATTTCGGAACTGACCTTATTTCAAACGGCTTAGGTTTGATATTCTATTTGCTCTAGTGAAGGTCACTCTAGTAGTAGGAAAAAATCTTGGGAGAGGCCCTTCTCATTAAGAACACGTTCTTACATATGCAGGCGTGTCCTGGCTGTAGAATATAGCGTCTGAGTTTTAAAAACCCAATACAAGGAAATCTATTCACGAATAGAAATGGGATCAAGTTTCAACACAATAATGGGTCACAGCAAAAATTAAATGCCACTGGCACATTGGTGGGACCGATTTTTCAGCGGATTTGTTGCTAGAACGTTTTACAACATCCAACCCTTTAACCTTCCGAAACACGTAGAAACTCGAAAATGATTTGATACTAATGATGAATCAATATTTTATAACTTTGTCTACCCACGATATCTTCATAAAATATTTATATTTTGTATTTCGTCTATTAGAACCCCGTGGTGCTATTAGAAATCTGACTTCAGGTCACTCGCTTTCTCCACTTTCTCCACAAGAGTGCATGGAGAAAGTAAGAGAAAATACCCAGGTTGTAATGGAGGCCGGGTTTTATCAGAGGAAATACGGTACTTGTTTCTGGGTAGTTCATTTGTAGTAACTTGAAATTACTGTAATCCGAACATTGGACGGATCCGAGTTTTACGTGCAAAACAGGTACTTTCCTAGTTTGAAAGTTTTGCAATTTATTCATTCGGTCCACTCGAACTATAAACTATAACACCTGAATTAGAAGAAAACCGAAGCGAAAATAGACTTTCCCGATTTCCTTAACCCGAAGACCCAGGATTCTCGCAACCGCACGGTCGTACTCATGAATCCGTCCTAATTCCAAAAGCATACCGCAAGATAATCATTTTTCCTTTCTCAAAATGTCAATCCAGAAGAGTTTGGCCTAATAATTTTCTATTATTATTCCCTCTGTGGAAACCTAAGACACTGCACTGCGATTCAAATTAACATTAGAGCTCCGAAAAACGACGGAAAAGCATAAGGAGAAATTTACGAGCCACGGCATGGCACAAGGTAATATAAGGAGAAAGGGCGCAACGCACTTTCACTTTGAGCTTTTACATTTGCAATATTTTGCCCGGGTTCGGGTAAAATCGGGTTTGTTTAGATCGGATATTATGCTCTTTTCCCCAATATAGTCTAGCACTTCTGTCCAATCCTTAGTCTGACCTGCACTGTATAAGGCAGTCAGGCAGCAGCAGGAAGTAAATCCAAAAAGGATAGTTGATTTATTTTTGTTTATTTTGTTTTTAAATCCAGTTCAAGTGCCCAGATTTCCACCAAATTTCTGTCTTATTATTTGATTTCTTCCAGTTTTCTAAACCCCCTTTTTCAAAATGTTAATTACAATTTGTTATTCTATCCTAACCTGGATTCAGAGTCGTCAAAGACATGAAATACAAAGTTGGTTGGAAGAATTTTGCACGGGGAAAGAAAGCAGTGAAAGTGGTTACGACACTATTGCTAGTGGCTATTCTAACTCCGGTCAAGCATCTCTTCTTTTAATTAGACCAAAATTAACTTCAAAATTTTTAGTGAATCCGAATAATTCTTCTTCTTCCAAAAGTGAAATTCCCACCCACTCTAATCCAGATTCAAATTCCAATTGTGCCACAAAGAAAAGTCAAAACACCAGTTTGTGTTACAATAGTGGAGCTGTGACAAGAACACGTCTCGTCTGGGAGGATCCTGAAAGTGAAATCCGGGTGATGGTCTTGTATCCGATTGTAAATAAATCTTCATGTTTTTCTCACGTACAAGTCATTAGAATTTTACAGATTTTAGAGTAAAAATGTTTTTAGCAGTTTTTCTTTGGAAAAGTATACATGTGCTCTGAGCATGATTAACTTGTCTACAACCGGTACATTTTGTACGCATTTCAGCGAAGCCTAAGAGAGTTCCAATCTTGATAATTAAACCAAATTCCATTGAGTGTTACGATATTCGGACAAAAAGTATGTTGTTACTAATACTTCAGCTTAAATAGATGGTATAAATAACTTCATTCGATAATTTAGACGATAGTAAGAGTTGAAGGGCAATCGTGCGAAAGTATTGCATGGCGCAGAGTCTCTAGTCACTATTCACTATACGCACGAAAGGGGTATTTTTAGGGATTAAAAAATTTTGTACTTCTTTTCGAATTACCTATAAAATTTCAACTACTTAACATAATTGCTTAACATGATGGTCCGAGTAATACAGTCTAATTAATTATTTCAAGCTGTATATAGGTGTCTTTTATCTTATAAAAAATTTACAAAGTTTTTGAGGGTAAAAGATTCAAAGTAAATGCAGATGTATATCGAACAGAATATTTAAGACATTCAGCTTTGTGACATAAAACTTGCAGTCTAAGACCCTATGGTAATCCTTAGTCGAATAAAATTTGAAAAATTGCAACGATATCTGTGCCGAACTTGACTAATTTAAAACATTAGTATTTGCCAGGAAATCGAGCTTATATGCTGCAATTCTCCAACATCCCATATGTAAATCGATCTTAGCATGGGCATTTGAACACTCACTCTTAGATCATCCTTCTCCATACCAGTTTTCTGTTAGCCCAGAATGATCTGCTATGAATTTACTAGTGTGGGGTTCAAAAAAGTTGCAGAGCAAGTTTCTTTTAACTTTTTTTTGCAATTTGTGCCGCTCACCTCTGCAACCCAAACCACAAATTACAAAGAAACATAAATGTTTTGACCATGACTGGTAGAAATCCAGCAATTGCAGTGTTCTTTAAGTGCAAACCCCGGCTCAAGCTCAAAGAATATTTGCGTTAAAACATTAAAATTGTTGACAAATACAAAAGATAAACCTTAGACTAACTATATCACTTTCCCTGACATTTACATGTTTTGTATCAATTGTCTGATTTCGTAACGGAGAAAGTCGTTTCTTGACTCGAAAAATGTGGCTTTATCCGAGTTTTTCAGGTTATTTGCTTATTTTGACAAATTGAAACCACTTATTGTAATAATTTAAGTTCAAGTTTGAGTCCTACAGTCAACTTACTACTCTAGAAATGTGTCAGTCGGTATATTAGTCTAGTTCTGTGGAGCGGAATATTCGGTATTCGTTATCTGATATTACACAATATTATGGTTCACGGGTAAAGTATTTAGTATCTGGGTTTCGGCCAAGTGGTTCTTATTCGGTGTGCACACACCGGTTTCGAAAATCGATCAGAAGTAAACCTATTTTGACAAAATCGTAAAACAAAACTTCATTGTCGGATTTTCATTTATTTTGCCTCTATCGGGCAATAACCATAACCGACTGACCTAATTCAAAGTCTTTCCACCGCACCGGGCTTACCGGTTTGCATGAATTATTTCATCTATACGTTTTCTAAGCATTGCACATGTGAGGTTTTCGATATCATACCTACTCTGGAAAGGTTATTTGTCACTAATTATCCAAAATCTCTTGAATAATTTAGCATTTTGTAGATGCGTGTCACTGTGTCGTTTCGTTGGAGTTTAGTTCGTGTTCGTCCGGAGAACTGCACAAGCACACGGCGGTCCATAACCATTTATCTCACCAATAAGCATATCCCTAGCCAGTTACAGCATTTAACCAAAAACAGATATATGCAGTTTGTAAAGAATTTATATATTGTAGAGATATTTTGAAACGAATGTATCTATTAATCAAACCAGCCTCTAGTGTAGATGTAGAATACGGGAGGTGAAATTAAATTAATACTAGTAGTATTATGGAAAATCAGGATCTCCAGTTTCTTTCGTATATTGGATAGCTCACTAAATTTTCCTCAAAATTCTGTTTAAAATGTATATCTCAACTTTTTGGGCAAATCCAGAACTAGCTTATGGACTACCCTGTACTGTAGACACATGGTGAGTTCATGAGGACTGAATGAATACTTGATGACTTTTTGTTTTCTTTCGAGAGAGCGGCCTTTCCTCAAAATTCAATTTCTATCTTTTAGTTCTTCTAGTAGAAGAGTGTAAAAACGAAAACGGGTTTTCAAAATAAAAGTGTTCAATCTGAGATTTTAAAATTTTCCAGCAAATTGTGGAACTTCATGACTGGACTGCTTTTATTGGAACAAAATTAACTACCAGGGTTGACGTTCACGTGGAAGAATTGGAATCCACGGATGGTACATTGACTTTGACCTCCAGTCCCGTGCTGACCAAATGTTACGTTCTCCTAGAGGCTGAACCAGGTGTGACCCGAGACAAAAATCTTTTCAAAAAGGTAAGTCATATTTTGTAATTTTAATTTTCAAAATTAAGTTATACGTAATTATAACAGATCTTATAAAATAAACTGATTACTTAGTTCGGAAAAGCTAACTTACAGGAAACTATTTTTTATGTAAAAACCAATCTAAACACGTGTGGCTTGAGCACAAATATACCGATTTATCGGCAAATAAAATTTACATTCATTATTTTCGAAAAATGCTACTTGACTAGGTCCTTCTCAAGGCATATGCTGCTAAAACATCCACAAATGTGAAATCAAATAATTTTATCCCCAGACCTTCATACTTATAGTTAGGACGCCTAAAATCATTAATCCTGACCTGAGCGTTACGGAAAATGGTTTCCTGTTTAGATTTACTGGAACTAACATCTTTCTAATTTTGTACAGTTCTAAATCATTGTCATATCTAACAACACCCGTCTTTTTCTTTTTATAGTTTGGCCGTTTTGGTGAAATCACTGCTTGGAGATGTGGAGATGAGTTGGGACTTATTCTTTTATCCGATTTGAAACAATTGGTTGAACTTATGCACATTTTTCGTCAAGGTCAAATTATTTTAGAGGGTGGCTGGAGAATTTTTCGCCTTACAAGTAAGTTTTTCTGTTCTTAAGAAATTCCTGGCTTACTGACTTGTTGAAGGAAACGTAATTCAATTTTCGATAATTTTAGCAATTACTTGCGAAGGTACTATTGGAACACTAATATCGAGAGATCAAATTGATTCCAGGAAGACCTCCTTAAGTCCAGGGGATTTGCGACGTTTATCCGCAGGTATTTATCGAATTAATAAATTCAAATTTGGATTAAGTCGAGTATAAAATATGTTGTGTAACCCGTTACCACATCTGGACTGGAGTATTTCGAAATTATTTACTAAATACTCGAGTCTTTAGAGTCGCAGCTAATGTGTTGGAATGTAACTTCATATACATGTAAAAACACTTTAATAACGATCTATAATAGCTAACGTAAATCTGTAGGGTCGAGATACAATTGATTTCGTTCTATAGACTCGTTTCGACATACATTGCTAATATTCTGTTTTCAATTAGTAATAATCGTAATAGGGAGATAATGCTCTTAGTCGTTTAGATTTACGTGCTATGTTGTAATTTCAGGGATATTTGGTTGCGGAGAAAGCACGCCTACATCTACGTCAACTACAGCAACACCCAACAAGTCAATTTCACAAGACACGTCCAAGCATGACATAACGAAAATTAGTGAAGAAACATTGAATGATGCAAGTGGAGCGGAAGCTGAGGATCAGGTCGATATTTCTAAACTTCCCAACTGGTATGAACGATCTCCGAAGAAACGATCGATTGCTACAATTCATTACGCCGATGTAAGATAACACTTAGTTTTTTAAAAGTTTACTAATGCAATTAAATAATTCTTTGTAGTTGGTTAATCCAATAACTTCAATAAGTTTATTCGTTTTAAGATCTTCCACCTCAAGTCCGCAAGTTTATTTTTATAGACGATGAAGATGAAACGGGCGTAGACATTTGCTTTTTTCATTTAACAAATGTGAAACTAGAACTAGACGGATGACATTTGTACGGATTAGAAGTAATATAATATCTATTTGATTTATCGTTTCTTTTCTTATTGGCATTGGTAAACTGCATACCTTAAAAGGGGACTTAAGAACCTTACCTCACCCGAGCTGACAACACCACATTTGAGGAAAATGTCAAACCATGGAAAACCCTTTCATTATGTTTTTGATGTCGGTCGCGTTAGAGTGTACCGTCTTCAGCAGATATGCTCACCAAATTGGATGACGAGTTAGTGCTTGTACTAACCGGATAAAAAAATTCTTTTGGCCATCAATTTTGGAAATGATTTAGAGTCAAGTTTCATTAATTACATTATTGATTTCTGTCATTGTTTCAGAAACCTGTAATAGCTCGAAGAAGGGGAAGCTTTTCCAGTAGTCTTTCCAATTTATCCCAGAAATCTTCGAGTTTGGCATCACTTCTTTTGTGTTCGCGGTCCATGTCGGTTGAAGAGAAAGATCAACATAGATCACCAACAGTTCTTTCGCCCGTACAAACTCCAGACAAAGAATACAAGTGTTTCAAGGCAAGATCTCGACAACAATCATTTGAATCTCTTTCGACAGCTGATCAAAGCCTCGGCAGTCCAACTGGAACAGCAACTCTGCCATCCGCTCCCAAGGGAAAAGCAATGTCTTTATCGACTTCTCTAGTCTCGTCTCCATACAAAGGTGGTGCCGGATTAAATGTCAGCCGAACGCCAAGTCGAATAGGAAAACCGCCGAACATTCTAATTCTTTGTGACGATGAGAAAACTAGAATAGCCTTGGCTTCTGTCCTGAAAAAGATGTTGGCGAGTGACAGGTTGGTATTAAAATATTCATATGGAAATGAAATGAGAAATCTTAAAAATATGTTAACACGGAAACCTTTTATCATGTAATGTAAAACCCAGATACACTAAAAACGCACCGACAGTTACAAGTAGCCGCACAACAGGTTTGACCGATTTTTTGGCAGACAAAATTTTGATCACTGGTATAAATAATTATAGCATTCCAACATGATTCACTGGAATTTTCACACGTTGTTTGAAACCTTGCAACCCTCGTATACTGGTGGAAGGGGAAGGCGAATGGTATATTCTGTCGATCCGCACGCAAACCCGGCGTGTTTAGTTTTAGGTTCTGGTTCGATTCTGGATCCGTGATTTTAAAGTTTTGGTTATGCAATGCATGGTAATAACATAAGGAAAAAAAGATGAAGAATCATAACCTTAGTATTATTTCTTGACCTAACACCTGTATTAACTTGTAATAACCTGATCACTTTTACTCCAGGTATGCTATTTACGACATTCGATGGGATCAACTGGTCGTCGGCGGCTGGGCAGATCAGGCAGCACTTCTTGTAATTTCCGGTAGAATTAAGGATCCTGCAAATATTGGATTATTATTACAATTCCTTGGCGATGGTGGTCGCCTTTTTGCTTGGTGCTGTGAAACAGCACCGTTTGGACTTCCATTTCCAGAATCGTCTGAAACTCCTGCCAAGAATTCATTGGACAAAGTAGAAAGGAAAGTCATTCAGTATGGAACGTTAAAAACACATCCAATGTCGTTAACTGGGTTAAATTGGGGTCCAGCCAAAGACAATACATTGCCTTCTAAAGTTCAACGGGTGCTAGAAACTAACGACTCTGAAGGATACTCTCGGCCTCTCACCGCTTCTGTGTTTGCCAAAGTGAAGGACTCCGAAGAAGCCGTCGTAGTCAATTTGGATGGTGGTGCACTCGGTGGTAAAGCTGTACTATCTCAGGTAAACTCAACGTTTTGAACCATCATCTAGTAATAGCGTGACCTAAATAACCGATACTCACAGATTAATTTTGAAGAAACGGTGGACGAAGACAGTTCTCGAGCCCTTCTGTCTGTTCTACTTGGACAGAATCTCAGTATGGATTGCACAAAAATTAAAATGCCAGAGTACTCAATTGGTTATTTACTGGGAGATCACGTGGTAATGAAAACATTAAAATACTTCACAAATCCGATTTAAATAATACACTTATATTTAACTTTCTCTTTAGTTTTAGACTTTAATAATCCTGAACCACTCTTTTTGATAGAGAATTCAAAATTTCCTGAAAGAAACTCCTTCCACTATGAAACAGAAGGATTTGTCTTTAGAATTTATTCCACGAGGAGAGAAAGGACCTACAGCATCACATAGTCTATTTCCAATCCATTCTCTTGTGTGCCCGACAAACTTCTCTACAATCGATTATTTCAATGTAAGAATTAATTAGTGTTTATTTGTGTTCCGTTAGTATTATTTTATATTGAAATCATAATTTCTATTTGAGAATCTTGAGACGAACGAGTTGGGTCGCCTAGTAATTTATTCCGATGTAATGACTTCTACTCACGATGTATTGACCGGATCTTTTCTGGGACACGGTCTCGTTGTAATTGCGCGCCAGCAAACTTCTGCAAGAGGTATTGTGTAAATTCTGTTAGCACATTATCGAATACTTAAGTTATGTCAAGCCTTAATAATTATGAGAAAATGTAGCTCGTTTATATGACAGAATGAATGAGATATTTTAGAAACATTTAATTTATTCAGTTGAAATTGAATATTATTTAGGACGAGGTAAGAATATTTGGTTGAGCCCTGAAGGATGTGCAGTGTTTTCACTCCAGCTGGCCGTCAACTTGGATAGTGCAGCCGGAAGACGGATCACACTCCTTCAGCACATTGCTGCTCTTGCCATTGTTACGGCAGTTCCAAATCATAAGGTTTGTTGGACAGAAATTCGGAGCCATGATTTCCGTGCAGTCAAAAGGAAAGATAATTAGCAATTAATTTTCGTACAGGAACTCAATCTTAAGGTCAAATGGCCAAATGACGTTTACCTGAACGATCAGAAAATTGGTGGAATACTTGTTGAGAGTCGTTTTGACGGGAAAACCTGTGTTGTAAACTTTGGAATCGGAGTGAATGTGTGTAATGCTTATCCAACAGTATGTCTGAACTCGGTTTTAGCTGAAGGTAACACAAACAATGAGACGCCGAAGAAGATGTCTTGTGAATCTTTCATCGCCAGGGCGCTGACCCAAATGGAAATTTTATTGGACACACTTGAAAAATGTCCACTGGAAAAAATACTCAACTTGTACCAGGATAATTGGATTCATAATTCCGGGGATGAAGTCAACGTAGAAATTTCGGAAGGGAAATACGCACAGTGTCGTCTCAATGGAATTGACGAATTTGGATTCCTCAGGGTCGCGGAAGTAAATTCTGGGCACGTGTTTTCTGTACGGCCTGATGGAAATTCCTTTGACATTGCCAATCGACTTATAGCAATCAAGAATTAGTTTTGAAGTGGCCTACAGAACAGGCTTTTAAATGTGATAGTTCAATAACTGCAGTTTCTGCTGCAATCCAGCCCGAAAGGATTCGCTTTCGGCTGTAATGTGATGAGTATGAGATATTAACTTTCTAATAACCGGTGCTGTTTATTCTTGTGATAGTTGTTTAGGTTTTCAAGTACCTTTTTGTGTTCAGAAGTAAGAATTGAATTGTTCAAACATTATTTTTTGCTTTGCTTTGGTTCAACGAAGATTCCATTTTTAACGATAGTGAGCACACTCATTACTAAGTTGTTTGTCGTGTATTGATTACAGGACTAAAAGTAGTACAGAGATATTTAGATTTTTTGAATAAAATCAGAGTTTATGAAATAAAGAATTTTCATTTATTTCAGTAAGACCGAAAATCATTTTGGAACCACCGAAATTGAATATTCTTGACTAAACCCAGCTGGATTGTATTTTATTGTCGATATGACGTTGCTAGCCAATTTGTCTGTAGTAATCACACTCCAGAGTTTGGCCGACTAAATTAACACACATTATTTAGCACTTATTTGCATTCTCTCTTATAAGATCACAACGTTTTCTATCATTATATTTATCTGGTTTCTAATATTCTTCTCTTTTCACTATGATTGTAACCCAGGAAGACATTATTCATGTTCTGGTCCACTTCGTTGTACAACGGTAACAGTACGGTTATATTTTGAAAAACTATACATAGCGGAATCTGATTCGATATAATATTACCAAAATACGACAAATCTCAAATTCATCTTTTGAAAATCTTCTAGCTGAAAGGCAACTAGAGTTGATAAAATATATAAACTAACATAATCCTAGATAAACTAAACTCAAAACGACCTGCTGACTAATTTAGGATGGCTTTGTGACAAAATATGTCGATCTTGACTGATAAGTTAGTACTCCTGAGCTAGTATTTAAAGAGTAACCACTTGTGCTGATCTAACAACATTTGGTTTTAAAATAATATCCAAACTTTGAATAAGTTGGAGTTCAATTGGTGTCCCAATTTTCGCTGGATATTTCGTGTTCCTTTCCAAACGTTTCTCTTGGGTTCGAGCTAGAATTGTTTCCATTGAAGCTAAGGTAGTTTGTAATGCTGCTGGGACATCACCGTCTAATTTCTTGTACCAACCTAGAAAAAGAGCTGCAAAAATATCACCCGTCCCAGTGAAAATTCCTACAAGTCTCGGCGTTACAACTTTCCAAACTGAACGTCCACCATCTGAAAATTGAAGTTTATGTTTATTCATTAGACTTTTAGTAGGAAGTGTACCCATTGACATACGCTGGTAAGAGATCGTGAGACTACGGATTACGTATTTTTTTCGCAGAAAACGGATTAGCTTTCCACTTAGTCTGTGTAATACACCTCTTAGAGGACATAGCTTCAGTGGAGAAGAACCTATTTAATGTAACCGTCACACCGTGTCTGCCCCAAAGGGATCGAGCCCTTACAATTCCGAAGCGACAAGGGAAGTGACTTGGGACAACTAGTCGAGAATTTATTTTCGGCTTACTTTCTTTATGCACGAACGACACATAAGTGACCAAGTCCGGACCTTCCATGTCCAAACTGGAGAGAATTACAACGGAAACACCTTTCTTATGAATAATTTCCATCCCTATGAGAGCATCTTCTTGAGTTTTAATTTTAATTCCACTAAGCAGTCTGTAAAAGAATCCAAATCGTTAATTGCATCTGTACTTAATTTTGCACAACGGTTAAATTACAGTCATAATCCAATTTACTCTAATTCAAATGTATTTGGAGTAGTGATATCCGCTAAAGGAAGAATTTCATTTTGGTAGATCGGAATAAGCGCTTCAGTAACGTAAAAATGTCCATTGTCTCCAAGTACTGGGTCGCACACTACAAGTTCAAAAATGAACAATATTATTAAGCAATTGTTTATACAAAATTTGAATTTCAAGTTTTTACTCAGGAAAAATATTTACAATAAATGTTGTTGGGATTTGCAGTTTTTATCTCCTGGATAACTTCCTTCACTTTCCTCAAGAAAGACTCCGAACCAATATACCCTGTTAGCAAATGCGTGTAGTGAATCAGGTCATTTTGTCGTAGACCGTTGAAGAGATCATCTAATGAAATTCATTAATCAAAATATTGTTAAGTTAATATTGACAACAATATATATTGATTTTGATTTACCCAAATCTTTGTCCGTCAAAACCTGTCCTGTCCATTTTCCATAGCCGGTGTGATTTGAGAATTGGACAGAATTGATGAAATCTACCTCAAATCCTAAAGCCTATAAGAAAAGCAAATTAATTTTTTCAACATTCATCACTTTATATTCACACCAAAGGCATAGTTTCACAATTTTAATTTGCAGTGCTTGCAAATATCCATGCAAAATCTAATCATATAGGAACTAACCTGCAGTGGAAAAACCGCACATTTGTTTCCCACGTAGCCTGACACAACGTGACTTTGAATAGATAATACTCTTGGAGTTCCTGTACTATTTTTAGCCTCGGACGAACCCGAACAACATTCTGCCATATTACTAAAATTTCGAATTTTTATATTTTTTTCTAATTTCTCTTCTTATTATATGTATTTACCCGGCCTACTGTTTCGACCGGATATCACTTGGAACGTAAAGAACGTCACTATGGCACTTTATACGTAGACTACGCTTTCATGCAAGCGAGATATTTCGGGTTCCCAAGACAGGACAGAATAAATGAATAATTATTGTGTTTACGCTATATGATTAATGAGATCTCCGTCAGTGCTGGTTTTCACAAAAGGTCCAGGGAAGCATAGCAGGCGTGTTATCACGAAAAAAAATTTGAATCAATAGTATACTTTGTACATTTAGCACCAACACTACAATTAAATGTGTGCCAGCAAGATAGATAATCGAGTCAAAATACTTACAAGGAAACCATTTTTCACGTAAAAGCAGTATCGACTAAAAACTTAAGCGAAAGGTTACTCCAAGAGAACAAAATTTTAACACATTTGTGAGCAGTTGAAACTAGTTCCACGGAAGAAAACGTTCAAAATACAATTTCATATCGCATGCACATTTCATTACTGAAACTGTCACAATCACAATATTCTCACTGTTATTACAGAGGGTAGAGGAAACTCAGAGAATAATTATATGTGGACATGAAGTCTTTACTTCATGACCAGGACTTTTTTTGAAGACGATTTGTAATCCTGCACCCTTTATAGCTTGATCTTGTACAGTTTTACTTGAAGAGTGGTTTCCTTGTTAGGGGAATAGAAATGTGTTGATTCAGCTGTATGTTCTTGACAGAGCTGATAATATACGTGTATCAATTCTGACTATGCCATAAAGTAATTAGTATATAATTTGTGTAATTTTGTGTATGTAATGTAATGACTACTGTCAAAAGAAGTTGTCGGCCAATGTACTACAGGGTGTCATTGAAGGTTAGGATATTGGAGAATCAAATGTTGAAATTGAACTTTGGATTTTGAAACAAAAAGGGAAATGATAACAGTACGCGAAATTTTTAAATAAAATAATTTGGTAAAGATGTGATGAATTCTGGATACGAAATGAACCCTAAAATTCGGATGTTCCGGTTCGGGTTGTACCGGAGTTTGTGTACGAAAACGAATATGAAATTGAATTTTGCTTCGACTCGTTTTACCCTGGAAAATCAATAGGCATGCAAGGAACACTGGAACACGTAAAACCGCATGTATAGAATTGAACTCACGACAGAGAACGTGAAAGTGAAAGTACAAATATTTATAAAGCTATACGGAGAATTAAAATAAATCGAGGATTTGAAAGGAAACTTTGTTTTTGAGATTTGTTAGACTTTTTCGAAATTAGCGAGACATTATACAGATTCAATTTCATTGCCGATATTTGATTAGGCGAATCTTACTGTTGCCGATGCGTCGTTGGAGCCCTACGATTCTATTTTGCAGTTCTTTCACTTTCATTTCAATTTTATACTTCTTTTTTTATATGGGGAATAAGTTGGGTCCACTTGTGATTTATACGGCCAGTGTTTGCCCAACGAATGGTAAAAATTGTGGTGAGTCAAAAGCTTTTTAAGACTAGAATTGGAGTGTAAGAAATATTTGTACCACCGGTCTTGTAAAAAATTTTATCTTGCGGGAAATGTACGTATAACGTGATTTTCCTTAACGGTGCTATGTTCTCATTTGTAAAAATTTATGAAATCGATTAATTGACAAACGCATATTTTACATTTGCATTCGAATTTCTGTAAATATGTAGTGGTTATTGTTAGATTTGCTTTATTTGTGAGGATTGCATTTGATGTCTTGTAAAAAAAAAATAGAAGGTAAGATATCGTCATTACTACAAAAAATTAAAGCAACTGACGATTTATTTTAAATGAATTAACACGTACAGCTGGATTGCCGAATGGACTGAACCGGTGTTTAACATGGTATTATAATTAATCCGATTTCACATTCGGTCCCACACAGAAGAATCCACAGTATGGCTCTCACTAGATGAGCTGATGGTTGGGTCATTGCGCCAAAACGATTCAAGAATACTCAACTACATTAGGAAAGATCACTATTTACATCCACCATCACCACTTGAGTACAACTTAACAAACCCTTATGAGGATCCATCCATGGTGGGTTCAACAATATTTAAAGAAAATTACAAAAAAAACTAAAACAACAAAAAAGAGAAAGGAAAATTGGTAGGGGCATGGCAAATGCTCCTTAAATTGCCCATGCAGCCGCCCAAAAGTTTTGACCTTCACGATATTAACTGGCTATGGTTCTTGTGAAACTTTTAGGGACAATCGACTATCGTCAAACATGCTTTAAATAATATGGTGAGTCTCAATCTTCTGCTCACGTCAAATTCACAAATTATATATTATTTTAAAATAATAAAATTTCTTTACAGAGGAACGGGTTCTTCGTTGAGGTTCGTCTTATTTCGGATACTAGTATTACGATCATTTCTCTTGAAAAGAAAGCACATAACTATATTATGTATTTTATTCATTAGTGTGGAGGTTACGACGGCGAGATACGTTCCAATACATTAATGTTCGAAAGAGATTATGACTGGAGGGTAAGAATTCTATAATGTTAATCAGTAACATTTTTAATTTGTCAAAACACAACAGAATTCTAAAGAGATACACGAGTGACACAACTCTCTCCGAATTAATAGGAAATAGAATCGAAATATGAAATGATAGGTCGCGTAGAACTGTGCATCAAATTTGCAGTTTTTCGCGTACTCATGATCGCCTGAACTGGACAGCCAGCCACCTGGCTGATAATATGGGTCTTTATAGCCCAATCCTAGATCCTATCATAAACAGGCTTTCGCGGTCGTCTGGGATAGGTTTCACTCTGCAATAATTGTCGTTTATGCTACTCA
Source organism: Protaphorura glebata (assembly GCA_034694305.1). Taxonomy (NCBI): domain Eukaryota; kingdom Metazoa; phylum Arthropoda; class Collembola; order Poduromorpha; family Onychiuridae; genus Protaphorura; species Protaphorura glebata. Next base: position 14,737 of record JAQFYE010002850.1, read on the forward strand.
GCTTTTAATACCCCCTGTAAACGTGGTAGTGATATCGTTATGGACGGCCACTGAAAATATTTACCGTCTTGTTTACTTTTTTCCTGAAGGGTCTTCTGATTGAAGGAGATCCTAAAAATTACGAAAGACTACTTCAGAAGAGGAGAAAAGCCTGGACATCCCCATCTTGTCTTGCCACAAAGAGATTTCCTCATCAAGTGAGATCTTATCAATAGCGCTAATTGTATAAAAAAAAATCCAGTTGTTCATTAGTTAATTTTGTACAGGTGATGTTTAAACAAGACTCTAATGCTGGAAAGATTTTCAGCCAAATCATTGGAACTGAAAAGGCCGAAGACGGTTTCGTCAAAGTTCAATGTTTCCCATTTTTCTCTCTTATTTCTGCCCTCAATGTTACCACAGTTGATTATTTTAGTCTCGACGTTGAAGGTAGTGAGATCGACGTTTTGAAGACAATTCCTTTTGACTCAATCTTTATAAAGGTAAATTACTGGTGTATTTTAATTCTAATTTACGAGGTAACCACTTTTCTTGTAACGCAGTGCAGGTGGAAAAGTCTAGGATTATTTATACGTCGTGGTTACAAGCACCGCAAATGACGTTAGACTGCTGGTGCTGATGAGATGAATACAGCGTGGGGCTCAAATAAAACGCGGATCTTTCTCCAGCTTTCTGCAGTAGAGCGAAGAAAGTAGTGAAAGTCTTTGACCTCTGAACCTACTTGAATGAATAGAACGCGGGTGCTCAATTAGGTCATTTACGGCATGAAGATTTTGACAGAAAAATATAGTTTCGCACTTTTGTGAATATTCTAGTGGAGTAGTAATATTCAGAAGGATGTTTGGAATGTTTCCAAAAATTCAATTTTGAAATAAAATATATCTGCTGTCAAAAATGCCACAATGCACTCAGACTCAGGACACTTTTTGCAATTACCTGTCAGACTTGGTATAAGTTGATCGAAAATGTGTTACATCAATAGTTCTTAGAACTTCTGAAGAACTGAATAGCCCTTAATTGACACCGTGTTTGTATTTGCAGGTCCTTTCTGTTGAGTACGTTCATGACGTAGGTGGAAGAGAAGCAGTGAGGAAATTGGTCACCTCTAAAGGGTTCCGTGTCTTTGGGGAGGTCAGAGATCGCGGAAATCTTGCAAATGATCTGATATTTATTAACAAGAGATTCCAAAGAAATTCTGATGCAACATCAACAAATAATTAATTCCATGTGTTCAAAATTAAATAAATTAAAACCAATGGCTCATTCCTTGAAACTGTTATTAAACCAATTCATCATACACGTGTATTGAGTACTATGATAAGTTTGCGTCTACTCTGATTCTTAGATGGTCGTAATCCTTTAGATCGTCCTCTATTGCCGACAACGCAACTTCAGGCCCAGACTGACAATCAATTTGGTTGTTGTACTGAACTGTTCGGACCATGGGACTATATAACATTAATAAATAATTCTCTGACTCTCACTCTAGATATTCTGGCGTGGTCATAGGAATCCGGCGGACTTCTCTGCTACAATGGACATGGCGGTTCGAACTATCCTTTTTCCAAAATGAACAGATATGATAATTATAGAATTAAAAACGTACCACGAACGGGCAGGCGAAGGCCCTAGATTTGGCTGCATTTTTAATGTTATAGCCTTTCACCTCCTGAACAACTTTCATGAAGGTCCAAACCGAAAAATCTGACCGTTTGGACGCTAGAAATACACTGGGGCGTGTGCTACGACCATGGCTAATTAGGTGAAGCACATGTCCCCGTGTATTTCTAGCACCCAAACCGTCAGACACTATAGACACCATAAATTAATTTTATTTCACTTCAAAATATGCAAATGTGCTATTACTAATACTGGAATGTGTAACTCTATCTTTCCTGACTCAAGAAACTGAATTCCATTCTCAAAGCTAAGATCAGAATCTGGAGGAGTCACTTTGGCCAAGGCAAAGTCAAATCCTGTTAAATATTCTACTTTTCTAAAAGATTGAATTGGATTGGATTGGATTGGATGTAATTTTATTTAAGTCATCAATAATCATAGCTCACACAACGTAAACATCAAAAA
>JAQFYE010002851.1:0-16816 GCA_034694305.1 Protaphorura glebata
CCAATAATATAATTTGAATTTCTTCTCAGTTCATTCCATGCAAGCCTTTCGCGTCTCTACTGCTCGCAGTTTATTACATTAAGGCTTTGGCTTCAACCTACTGTGGTGCGTGTGGCTTGGCTTTCACTTCCTATTCTCAAATAAATTGAAGGGGAATTTACTCCCTTCTTTCACCGAAAAATACCTTTTCCCGGATAGTCTACCGAGTTTCAGGAAAATTCCATGAATTTTTGAAACCTAATGTAGATGTGTGTATGGATTCCGATCATACTTCCAGGATTTGGGGGAAACCCTGTATCAGCGGGGTAAGCTATCCATTAATCTACTCCTTAATGCAGGCAGGCTTATCTAATCGCAAATTGGCTTGCGGCAGTTCAACATCAGCAGGGAAACAAACGAACCACTCAATCGGCATTTCATAAAACGCTCCTCTCATCAAAAACCTTTTTGTGTGGAAAACAATAGTGCTAGAGTAAAGTGCAGTTTACAAAAAGGGATCAAACGCGGTTCTTTTCTGCTCTAGTTTGGCATAGACGAAGTTTGATAGATAGGTTGCCAGGCAGGAATTAATAAAATTAAGCGGAGTAGTAAAACCATACTTGTCCAGTCAAAAATATCCACGTGCCATGAACAATGTACACATTTAAAATCCACAATTGGATTATAGACGGCAGCATGTCTGGTCGACGACGGCCGGAACAGCATCAGCTGATCACATTTATTAAAAGTACACAGAAAAAAATGTTGGCGTGTGATGTTATTTAACTTATTAAGAATGCTGTCATTACATTGGGTCTGCCTTATCACTATTTAAAAGTTCCCCGAGTAAATACTAAACTGTGTCCATAATGTAAAATTATCAATGAGCATATTAGCATCCGTGGAAAAAAGATTGGATTGGAACACTGAGAACAAGCATTCAAGTATAACATTACAACTCCGTACCTATGTTAATTCTCCCACATCCGCACAATTCTTAATTCACTTAGAACTCAGAATTTTAATTAACGCGAAAGCGGATTGAATTTAGTAGAAGTTCTGCCTGGACAGTTCATTTAGAGATTATTCTAATCAAATGAAGCTCCGCTTCGAATTTATAGTTTTATATACGCATTGGGTGAAAATTCAATTTTCTAATAGTAGTAGCCCTAGTCTATAGTTAAACTCATTTCCAGAAATCTACATTCGGCTAAGGTTTTGGTGTTCTGGTATAACTGTGGTTCAAATTGAAAATTCTATAAATAGGGAAAATATTACCTACCGCTTTCAATTCGACTCAAATGTGCATGAGATCTTCAGAATTAGTAATTAAACTCCGTCGGGTATCAGTGAAAGTTGTAGCAGACATACATCCGATACCAATGACAAATACAAAATGCATTGCAATTACTCCTAGCTTTCAAAGTTTCAAACTTCTATTCTGGTAAGAACAGGGACACTGCTGCTGTTTTAATTAAAAGAAAGCAATCTGTTCAATTAAACTTTCTGTGACGCATGAGTTTAATTTTGCCTAACTTATTGGGTTGCTTGAACTCAAATGGATTTAATTTGTAAAGTTTAGATTAAATTCCTAAGATACAAAACAAACAGAAAAATTTGGCTAAATTATAGGAACATGTCGGATTGTTTTCTAAGGAACTATTAAAAGTAGTGCTGTACACTCTCATGCTAATCGGCTTAAACTAATTAAAAATAATTAGAGTTTATTTCCTTCAGAAATCCCAAAGAATCAAGAAAGAAAGTTGAGAAAAAAAATACTCTGATGATTTTTAATTAAATTTTAAATTAAATTGCAATGGGTTCAGAAATTGTTTCTTTTCTGTGTGTGCTCTTCCGGGGTCATTGTAGTGATGTCATTTCCGTACAACTCGCAAATTTCGGGTTGCTTGATTAATTTTAAATTTTATTCTTTACTTTGTCTTTGTCCGGATAATGAGAAGGCCAGGAGCGAAAAGCAGCATGAATAGAATACTCCGAAATTCTGGGTTTATTGTGTGTGTGTGTGTGTGTGTGTGTGTGTGTGTGTGTGTGTGTGTGTGTGTGGTTTAAGTTATGCCTATACCCAAATTAAACCCGAGTATTGTGTAATACAAGATTCTAAAGGAAAGAAAGACTAAAGCACTTACACAGAATGGAAATGAAAGTCCAGAGAGTAACACGAAGAAGGAATTTCGCAGCATGAAAAGAAACTCCTTGAAAGTCAGTTCATTAATAAGGAAACATATTAATGTCGCTCTTCCAGGACAAGATGAGATGACATTTGTTTAATTTTCTGCTTTCGTGTAAACGTCTACTAGAAAAGCAAAATCTATAAATCGACCATGTTTAGCTCAATTCAGCTTGAATTCCGACTTTCTTTGGAGACAGCTTTCTCTGAAAAGTTTGTAAACATGTGTACATTAGAACGATACATTTCGAATCAACTCGTATTAGATCTTAATCCGCAATCAATTTCTAACTAGCCAAGACGGTTGAAACCTCAACAACTTGATAAATAATTAAAAGTTAATTATGTTCCTTGGATTCATTATGACATTCCTGATTCTGGTCTGACAGTTGAATAATTCCATCAAAAATCTATCAATTACATTATAAATGGTAAAAATACACTCGTTAATTAACATTTGTGGTAAGGTATTGCCACGTATCAAATATTCTTCGTAGAGAATGTACCCCTAGTAATTGGGAAAAACTTTTCATTAGAGCAGATATCATACGTCTTTCGCGATATATCGCGAATTCTTACGTTAGCGATATGGTAAGGGATATACGTATGTACCAATATTAATCTTATATTAATTCACTACAGAAGTCACCAAATGCTCATAATAATTGACAGCTTGAATTACTATAAGACACGCCAATGCGGCTGATTAAATGGAATTGTGTTTCTCTTTAGAGCTCTAATATTATCAGATTTTTACTTTGTTTGTAATGAGTGTACGAGCCAATGTGAATGGACAGACTGAATTTTGCAGAAAACGCTCAATTGAAAGGTCAGATAAAATAAGGACAAGCACTATGATCTGACAATTATCAAAATCTGATTTTACGGACATTACGGGAATTACAAGTGCACCGTAGACTCAAGGTCACCAATTGTAAGGTCGGGTTGAGATTGAATTGTTGGACAGCCATGTAATGACCATAAATACTGTAATGTAGTTTTATCGTATTTAGCTGTCGGACAACGTGACAAACCGGTAATTACCGATCTTATAGGGGGGAAATATGAAGCAATTCTGAAATTGTCAAAGCCCATAATATTTCACTCTACGGCAGCCCATGCTTTCCGAATTTAGAAAGCAGAGTTTGTACTTTACTAGGTACTTGGGAGTGCGTTACACATTCAAGCATCCTGAAACACCATGAGAAAACACATAACGAATAAATTTTGTTTTATTTTTTTATAGAAAAGCGGGTGTCTCAAGTGGCCAACTACCCTGACACTGGTTCTCTCTCACCCACACACTTCAGCCCTTCGGAAGTTTCTCGTCCCTAGACAATTGAATGTTTCACTCTGGAGAACCCAAGCCCTAATCAATAATTTATAAGAAGATCCAACTTGGTACTACTTCTTTCCTGAAAATAAAACGGGAAACTGTAAATTGTAGCCATCACTGTCATGGATGAGTCAAGCACTGAGTCTCCACTTTCCTTCCTCAGTAACTTAATTTATTCCCCAGACAAGAAAGAGAAAGTGGTTGAAATTCCACGGGTCGGGCGACAGATTCGACACTTAGCCTCCCTCACTGCTGACCACACAAAACACTCCATTCAATTAAAACTTCAGCAACTCTTAACCACCGCCAACACCCCATTTCAACTGACTGATGATGATTTATCTTTTTCTTCCGCCGCAGCGGCTGCTGCCGTATCACCTCAACCAATCTCATCATCAGAATTGGAGGAAGGCTACGGAACATCTTATGGGGACTATGGGAATTATTCCAACTATACGACAGGAGGAGCTAATGAAACGATTCATTTTTCTGTGGCATTTCAAGTCGTCATTTACATTCTTTATAATACTGTGTTTGTGGCAGCCCTTCTGGGGAACATTCTTGTGTGTTATGTCGTCTTCAGTTCCCCAAGAATGAGAACAGTGACAAATTATTTGATTGCCAATTTGGCCATTGGTGATCTTCTCATGGCTCTCCTTTGTGTCCCCTTTTCCTACATCTCACTCCTCCTTCAGTATTGGCCATTTGGTGAAGTACTTTGTCACGTCGTAGCACCAGCCCAAGCAGTTTGTGTATTTGTTTCTGCATATACTTTGGTCGCTTTGGCCGGTGACAGATATATTGCCATTCTGTATCCTCTCAAACCAAGGTTAAGGCGATCTCAAGCTGTCATTGTTATTTTTCTCGTTTGGACGATTGCCATCATCACTTCTCTACCAATCGTCCTCACCGTCAAATTGATCATCAATCCGGTAAATCAACTTCCGGAGTGCCAAGAGGTAAGGAAAAGATTTATGGACTGTTTCGTTGACTACTGAACTCGTAGCTTACAGAATGTGGTCCATTTCGCCAGGAAATGCGGCTCGTTGGAGCGAAACGATCTCAATATAACTAAAGACTATAAAACTCAGACTGTTCTATCCACAACTCGATCTTTCAATAAACCCTCGAACACCAGTACTTTCTCCGTGAGGTCAAACAGGAAAACAAACAAAAAGTCTCAGATTAAAATATTACACGTTCGAGGCAGTTCTTATTTCGCACGGTCGGTCCGAGAGATCAAACCGCAATATGACGCGGAAGTAAGAGCCACCGCCGGTCACAGAATATCAAAGAAACCGAATCATAGTTGAAACTACTGACACCGGTTAAACGTCCAGTTTTAGGTGTATGTGCGTTGAAATTATACTGTGATTGATTTCATCCACGATCGTTTCAGACGAATTGGCTGACCAGCTACCAAACGATTAATTTTGTGTCGCCCGAGGCTGTAATGGAACAAGTTCGATCGTAATACAAAACTTTGATATATTTTTGCATACAAATCATTCGAATAGACATAACTTAACTTTCTGAACTATTTTGAAACGAACATACTTTTTGTATAATATATGTGGTAACTTTATTCGACCAGCAGAAGCCCTATCTTTGGTAATAAAAATTTGCCAATATCAGTAATCTCGAGTTCCTTACAGCATGTGAATTATGGAAGCACGTAAAAGTTAGACTGGATGGAGTTGAATAGAAATCTGTAATAAATCTAAATTAAATTCTTCCTCCGTCGTCGCAGGCCTTTCGCCAATGCCAATTTAGGGGACTCACTTAAACTTGGTCATCGCTTCGCATCTGTTCAAGTACACTTGAGTCATCAATAATACTTCATCCTTAAAACTCATCGAGAAAATGTAGGTACGATAATCCTTGAAATCGGTTCTATGCGAACTACATAATCCTTTTCGAACGACCGTTCCAATATAAAGAGGTTTTGACATATTCTCAAGTATGCTTCAAACCAAGCCAAGCGAGTCCTGGTTTCAATAAATCACGAATTTTTTATTGCAGCAGCCATCTCCAACTCAAACTCACCAACCTCCATTTGGATAATTACACTTTGAATTTGTCATGAATACTGAGAATTTTGAAATAATTGAATTTTACAAAGTAAGGGAGAACTTTTCCGGGAATAACAATATTTGGTTTTATGTACGTGGGCAGTGTTAATACTAAATTCACGCTTCAAATTTTCTATTATTCAAAACAGAATTAAATGCGTGGGTTGAATCCACGAAATGATTTTTAAGAACTGCCTCTTCCCCAGATATTTTAAAACTCCTAATTAGGGAGAAGGGCGTTGTTGCCTGGAATAGGAAACAAGATGAAATCTGGGATCCAATTCTCCAAGATGAATCCCAGGAAACAATGAAACCAGTGAGGCGTACCAGGCAATAGATGATTTTTTTTTGAAGGAAATTTGGGCCTAGCCTTACTTTATTTGAATATTTGAATGCAATAACTATAACTATTACGCCAGAACAAAATCTTGGCATAGTTTGTTCCAGGAATAAAATCCAATTGATTCAGATCACTTTTTATCATACTGATAATGTAAGTAGCGAAGTGGAATAGCAATAAATCTGCAATTCCTTCCTTTCCATTTTTTCCATATTGCATAGATAGGCAGAAAAAACTCTGCACTCTTCCTGATCGTTTCCGAAGACCGTTATTTCCTTAATGGCTTTCCTTCGTGAAGGAGTCGCTTGTCATAATATTTTTTATTTAACGTGAAATTATGGAACACATGGTCGTGTTTTGACTTCTTTCGTAGGATTTTTGAAACAATTTCTACCTCATTATAAATATAAACATATGTGATAGTCCATTAGGCAGGCCAAGCCAACTGAACTGAGCTTCTGACTCTGACATTTGGTTTTGTCTTTCGCAATTCCAAATTCCTCATCTTCATCCTAGAATTTATTTGAGAGGTTGAATTTGACTCAAAACATCTTGAGCCTTAAGATAAATTTAAAATTCTTACTCTCTCGTATCTCAAAACAATCAAATTGTCAGGCGGTTTGGTTTTGTGGAGATCTTGGAGTGAGTGAGTGTTTATTCGCGGTCGGAATCGGAACTTTACGTCTCTGGAAGTCTCATTCCGTCGAATTTTCTTGACGCAGCATACACTACTAAATACAAACTCTGGCTGGAAAACAATCAAGTTTATACTGTATGTTACGGGTAATTCGTAGAATTGAAGAACTTTCAGGCTGGGCCTCTATTATTTGACCGCAAACACAATGAAGGCTGTTCCCAAAATTATTGAGTACCATTCCATGTCAAGTTCGGAGCATTTCGTTAGTCACTGTCATACACAACCGAGATTTTTCTTAAGTTTCCGTAGACCACAGGAGAATTTTGAATTTAATGATTATAATTTATTATCAATCATTAAATTCAAAATTCTCCTGTGGTCTACGGAGACTTAGTCATAAAATTTTAATGCAGCAATGAGATTTTCTCCCGTTCCAGTAGATTCCAAATGGTAATAAGGATAATGGTTCCTGACACTCACTCCAGACAATATTTTCGACGTACGTAGCCAGTCCAACACTCATGAGATTGGAATCAGTAGACAGCATAAAATTTTCCGACCAACTTTTTCAAATTCCCCGAAGTGGTCAACCAAAATATGATTTCGCCAAAGCGGATTCAGCTTCCAACAAATTCGCCACGTATGGTCGAAAATAATTCAACAAAGTGGTTTTCCCCGAACAGACCAAACCCCGAATGATGATGTAATCGTATTTGTACACAGTGCAATTTTTTTTTTACTGTAAAGACTATTCAAATACTGCAAACTGTCCGTAACATGAAGGAAACTGTGTTTGCTTTAGTAATTGAGTGTCTTCCAAGGGTGCTTTCTTTTGACTTTGACGAGTTCTTTGTGTCTGAAGCATTGTTTTAAAATGGAAGCAGCCTCGACCGAGCGCACTCAGGATTGAAGACGTAGGCTAAATGAATGAAATCATGATTCATCACAGTTCTTCGTACATGACCTAGGTTGCGAGAAACTATTTAACCTCTACCAATGACAAGTCCCCTTGTTTATTTTTTCTTCGGCAGTCCGTAAGTTGGAAAAAATTGATCTTCGAATTGAAAATATTAAACGTATATCTTCTTTGCAAAACTCCCTGGTTCTGTTCGGCGGCGGATAAAGAGTATGAGCCACTCTGTACGTCTCCACTTTCGATAGTTAACCGTAATTAACAGCGTATCAAAAACCAGCCAGGAGCATCGTGTTTAGATTCTTCCATCTCTACGTGCGCTTAACTTCAAAATTCATAGAAATTACATAATTTTGAAAAGCGAACGTAAGTCACAACGTAGACGTCGAAACATGAATCATTTCTTGAGCGAGAAATATAAAGATTCTACTATAGGTGACCTTCTTTGAACTTTCGAATAAATTATACCACACTTACGGTAAATGATGTATAAGAACACGGGTGCTTAATAGACCCCGCGTCTTTCTCCCACTTTCTCCATATTACCTAATGGAGAAAGTGGTGAAAGACTTTGACTTCTGACTAGATTGGGTACATGGGGATGGGATTTTACATTCTTGACCTGGACAGTATTATGTCGTTTAGATAGTGATAAATTGGCCTTGTAATATACCAACCTCAACGAAAACAAACTTTGTCACAACAAACTTACCACGAGGTTCCTTCTGAGCCAAACACTTCAATGAACCTTTGCTGAAATTGCAAGTTTTACTTTTCTATCACAATTTCAAAGGCTTAGGTTTTGAGAGCAAAGACGCACTCTCGTTTGTCAATTAAATCAGTTCTCTTTCTACTAGTTCTTTCAAAGTTCTTGAAAAGCAGTTCCAAGGACTCAATGAATTCTAATTCACAGGAGGTATAGATTGCAAGTAAAACGATACAGCTTTATAATCGATAGGGGGAAAGCGTATAATAGGTCGGTTGAGTGTGGAATGTATTCTTAATGTTCTACTAAAATATTAATAGTTTCCTTTGTACTCTGCAGGAAGGAATTCCGTTCAAAAAGACCTTAAATGAAATCGACTTGAATGTTGAGTCGTTGAGTAAAAGTCGTTTTTGTTCGTTTCATAATGCTTCCTGGTAATGAGGCCCTGCCGATACGTTCATTGGCACGTGTCTAAGATTTTAATTGACTTTTCTTAAATCCTCACTTGAGATTTTGCAAAATGAAAAACTTTTAGAGTCTATTAGATCTTTTTCAAAATAAAATTATCCCGTTGAAAAGCTTCAACCTCAAGACTTACACAAAATGTTGGACATATTCTCTAATCCTGACCTAAAACTGCTCGAGGGGGAAGCTTAGGCTAACTCTCAAGCTAACAAGTAGTTACCTTGAGAAATTAGTAAAACCCGTAAATAAAAATTTCGGCCTGTGACCAAAAATTATTAGACTCAATAGTACGAGCTCGGCGTTCGAAAAGCCAACACACATCCTTTAAAAACATATGCCAATAATTAACGATATGTTAATTCGGCTTTAAATGAAATAATTTTGTTTTCTGAAGTGGTTTACTATTTTTTTTACTACGCATTTTCCCCACTGGTGGCTCATAGACTATTTGGACAACAAGCTGTCATTGATATTTACCTGTCGTTTCTTGTGTTAACCTCTTCCATTAATCTGACCCTCATGTCTGACCGATCTACCTGAAATCTTGTGTACTGGTTTCCATTGATCTTCGGAGGGTTTTCCGCTAGATTTACTGGCCGCCCAGTTAGGGAAGAAATTTCAAGTCGTTCCGAAAAAGGCTTCAGTTTTTTCTGCAACTATTGTTGAGACCGCAAACTTCGACCCGGGGGTCAAAATCGTATATGTTGACGATATAATTTTTTAATGTGGTTCGAGCCACTTGAGTTTCCGCAAAAACTTTTTAGTACGTTTGTCTTAATCCGAGGTTAATTCTTAGTTTAGAATTAGTTCTGCATGATTACTGCGGCAGGTCGGTATAAAACTGCATGCATTCCACCATTTTAATTTAATGACTACGTCGGTAACACTTGAGATTTTGACCCTGGGTCGAAGTTCTCGGATTCAACAAAATGGTTGACTAAAACTGTAGGAGATATTAAGCGGAAATATGGGTCGGGAGGACGCTTCATGAATTGAGGCCATTTCCGGAAGGACATTTGTAAACCCAGTGGGAAACCCTCCATGGATTTTTGGAAACCAGATAACAAGTTTTCAGACAGGAGTCACCTTAAGGGGCCTGGAAGAGGTCAAAGCGAAAAACTACAGGTAAATCTCCGTGCCAGTTTGTTCTCCAAGCAGTCCTTAACTATGAGATTCCCAGACTGATCCCGACCGTATGTGTGCAGCAGAATAGTTAGATTTTTTAAGGCATTCATGCATACCATTTCTTAAGACAAATCTTGCAAATTGATTTCTCATTACCGGCCATGGATTGGTAACTTTCACTTTCACTGAGAAAGAAAGACTGAATTCACGTAGTAAAAGCTTCAGTGAATTATACCTTAGACAGCAGCTTCAGAATATTTCAAAAATTTATGACCCTGAAAATATGCACATTTGTGACGTAAAATGACTCAATTAGGCAGAATACCGTCTTGTCACAAGTATTTCTCACACCTGCAGAAAATATCCAAAGCATTTCTGGTAACTGAAATTCTATCTTCCAACGGAATCTTCACGTTCATGCCATCAACATTTGAAAAGCTGACATGAGTTTTACATGCCAATAATGCCCCAGATTTGGCTTCCAATACTTCCTTAATAGGAAGGGGTATTCGATGCTGCGCCTCTCAGATTGCGAGGAAAATCTTGTGCTGTCATTCAGCTGTCACTAACTGAGTTCTGCATGGAATCACAATTCCATAGCACTTTGACAAATCTGGTGAAGCACAATGGCTTTTCTTCACTTACTGGTAACAGTTTATTTTTGAATTTGTTCTGAATGTTGGAGGAGCAAAATGTCTTTACTATTACTAACCAGTCTTCTAAATCCAAATCGTCTGCGCAAGGTGTTATTAATGGAGGACGTTTCGGCTTGTGACGTTCCGATTTCCAGTCAGAAAATTAAAGGCCTTGTGTATGCCAAAAAACACAATCGCAAACACTAAATAGATTTGTATGTTTGCGTTCAAAAATATAATTACGCCAAGCATCTATTCGAAGTCCGAGTCAAAGACAAATTTAGTCGAAATTAATTTCAAAATGTCAAATAATTAAATTAATGTCAAATTTGTCCAAATAAATTTTAGAATCGTGCTGGATATTAATTTTTGTAGTTTCTTTTTATTTTATCATGAAATGGTTAAGTTCTGAGCAAATTACAGTTGGCCACTGGTTGAATTTTCTTGGTTCAACCGAGCCAAACGTGTGACATATATTTGCAGTTTTTACTTCGCTTCTGACGGACACTTTCCCATCGACCTCGGAGGTCAAATTGCCGACCTTTTTGACTTCAAGAAATTTTTCTATTTTTTGATAAAGATATTTTGGTGACCTGTCTACTGAGCTTTAAGGTCACATTAGAACTCAAATTGTGGTCATTTTTGACCTCAGAACTTCTTTTCTACTTTTCGATGAGAAATATTTTGGTGAACTTCCCAAGGATCTCTGAGGTCAAATTTAGGTCTTTCTAGCTCGCTAAATAGCTATCGGGTCATCCAGTCTAAATCTAAATTGAATTTTCTTCTCTCTTTCACACAGATTTGGTTTGACAATGACGTTCGACTTGGATACGGATTGGTTCTTATGATTCTCCAATATTTTTTTCCGCTCGCTGTCTTGATTTTCACTTACACAAGAATTGCACTCGCAGTTTGGGGAAAGAAAGCACCTGGAGAGGCTGAGGATGGAAGGGATCAAAGGCTTGCCAAAGCGAAGAGAAAGGTAGGCCATGATTTATTCACGACCTCCTGTGAGTGTGACCCCCACCTCTGGATTTGAGTCATTATTTTTTCTTATCCCAATATTTTTTTCAATTCCCTATCCATTTCGAGCTTGGTTGTTTGAAATAGAAACTAGTAGGCTATCAAGGGAGGATTTGGAGAAATGCCAATAGTTCTCAACATGTGCACATTCAATTCAATCCAAATTTTTCATTATTATTGACACACATCACACATCCATGTCAAATTCCAGGAAAGTAATTTGATTCCATTTTGTCACGTGGTGATAAGTTGTCAAAATTGCTAAATTGCAGTAGAGTTCTCTTGGTCTAATTTTAACATAGAGTTGGAATAGTCTTTTTCTGCTACACCTGTTGCAGTCGTGGCACCTCGGTATGCGAAAGTCACTTTCTGTATCACCTTCAATATAACTTTAAGATTGTAACCAATTTGGAAGAGCTAAAAAATTATTAGAATTTGATTAATGCCATTTCAGGGAGGTAGGTGTTTAGAAATGTGTAGCTCTTCAATTTTGAAAAAGAATAATTTTGATCGCTCAATAATAACACGTAAATTGAAGTAAAACGACACAGATCGAGCGGTAAATGCACAAAGCAGCAACATAATAAATCTAATTTAAACATGCATGTGTAGCATATAAATAACGTGAGTCATGCATTTGAAAGATCCGGTATGTACAAAAAAGCGAGAACATATTCTCTAGGAAGGTATTCAAGACAAGTCGACAGTATAATCATTTTTCTCCTACACATTCCAATTCCCATAGAAAAAGATATTATACCGTAAAACTTGCAGTAGAAACCTGCTGTATTTGAAAAATCGCATGGGGAAAACAGAAAAAGTACCGGGAATTTATTAGAGACCCCGTGGTTCTATTGGAGACCCGGTTTTATTAGAAATTTTACAGTATTCAATTTTCGCATTCCAAAGTAAGCTAGAGGAGACAACGTTTTACATTCTAGGAACTGAAAGATGTGCGTTCGCGGATATAATAGAAAGATATACTGCATTACGTACGGACGGAATGGCTTGGTTAAAAAAGATAGAGAACATGACAGATAATTTGATAAAATAAAATGGATGAGTGTTCTTATAAAAGGCTGCATGGAACGAACCAACATCATTTTAGTCCAGAGGTTTAAGTGCCCAACACGGGTAGTAGTAAAAGTACTTCTGGAATCTGTCATAGAAAAGCGTAGGAAAATGAAATTCGTTTATTCAGTACCACGCGAAAGCCAGAGCAGAAGCCATATTTCGCCAGGTCACATCTTCCCACTGTCATTTGTTATGTCTTCAGGTTCAAAGACTATTTTTGGTTTGCCACAGGTTCCGGTGATCAATTTCTCAGTGATTTACTGATATATTATTGATTAGAACACTGCAAGGGATTCACTTTTATAGCTAAGGTAGTCTTTTCCTTAACTATTCGAATGACCTACCGCAATCAGATGTCAGATCTAAATTTATTCGCATGAACACATCCAGGCTCTCTCTAAGGTTTCCTGATTGCTCTGTGAACATAATTAATTTTTCTTTAGTTTCTGCAACCGAAGTCGCCGCAATGCACTTTTAATATTTTCCTAAGCAAACTCCATGAGCTAACTCCAAATTTGCTATGCCAAATCCATGGCGTAAATTTTTGACATCACTATTCGTTTAGAATTTTATAAAAAAATGTTTGCTCGATGGTCTCACTGATTTTTTAATCTAATCTCATTTTCATTCAATATTGGTCAGTTGACTGCAGTGGATGACTTCAGTTGTCAGTGAATTTTGAACGTTTAGAGTTTAAAGAAAATGATAAATAAAAATGACAGTGTGGATCCGGTATATTTTGTTGTAAACGTTTCTAACGACTTTACTATATTTTCCCATAGTTCGAAATATCTGCCTCTAAGACATTTGAAAATACTAAAAGTAGACCAAGTAATTTTTTTTCATCAATTTCCAACTTTTTCCTTATGTCAATTAATAAGGTGGAACTGAAGTGTCTGATGCGTAATATAAATCCAGACTAATTGTCTAATTTTTGTCTCTGTACAAAGAACCCCAGAATTTTTTGGTTGGCTGGAAATAGAATAGAGATCAGTAGCTCCAGGCGAGTGTAATTACATGCGATGTACAATATAAAGAAGTCTCGACTCAAATTGCTCATTAGTTAAAAGATTTTTTTAAGTAATACGAAAAGTCCATTTTAACTATTTTGTAATCCGACCGGTCGACTGAAGCACTTTGACAGGATTTTCAAGCAAAGAAAAGACAAACAAAACTGTCAGGAAAGATTACTTAATGCACTAGCACAAAGTGAAAGTGCAGGGTGGTTCAAAATGCTTTTCCTCCTCTCCATGGAATTTTAGCGTGTGCGGCTTCAGACAGAAGAGAGATTTAGAATTTGCTATCTAGTCTTATTCATCGCTCGAATGAAGGAGCGACTAAAATTTTCGAACAACCCTGAACATGTCATATTTACAACGGTATAATACATGTTTCGTCTCGTATAATTCTTTTTCCAACTTTTTTTCTTTTACTTACTTTTCTCCCCATGGAGCAAATTCCTATTAGTACTCTTTGTGCATGTTCTCGAATTCTGAGCTTCTTTAAAAAAATTCATATTCCGCCGCGCTTCCTTTAAAAAAACCAGCACAGCACTGAAAATTATGACGTATTTCCTTTTTAAGGAAAATTATTGTTCAGAATTCCAAGTAACGCTAATACTGATCTCATTTCTTAAAGTCGGATTTTTCTAGAAACAAGTTGTCGCTTCGGTCGCGTCACTAGACACTAAATAATAGCAGACAGGAACCTTCTATAATTTTATCCCAGAAATGATGTAAATTCATTCTTAGTAAATAATAAATTTTAACAAAGCCGGATATCCTCATTTAATAAATATAGGACTGGAATTTGCTTATTCACATAACCTTTACGGGACGTTTAATCCAATCATGTCGCTAAATTAAGTGCGTACAGCCTCAGGTAATTAAATTCAGTGACAGATGACTTCGTTACGTTGTGTGACGGAATTTGGAATCCGGGCGTGCTCATAACTTGACCGAGCTATTAAATTCGGTTTGTGGTTTGTGGCTTCCCGGAAACCCTTTTCATTCCATTAACCACAACCATAACCTCACATACACTCAAATAGGTAATTCATGAATTTGATTTACTTCCACCCTAATAAACTTTCAATTAATTACCGAAATACTCACACATCATTTTCGTCGCGCTTCATTTTCTTATTACAATTTTTATTTTAGTATTCTCCTCATTAAGTAATGTATGGTATGACATTACCGAGGTCGTATAATTATTCACCCTCTGGCAATGTGACTAAGGTGATTACAATTGGAGTGACCCTTCGCCAGTGGGTCACCTTCAGGGGAAATAGCGGACGTGCCAAATTATCTTGTTGAACACGACAGTTGAAAGAATTGTCTTAAGTGTCGATTCCATGAGCAAATTCTGCAAATTATCCGCAATGAATCCTGCAAATCTTCTGGAGATTAGTTCCCGGTTCTAATTTGCAGAAACAAATTCAGGTCTCATGCTAACATTGTTCACAAGCCAGCGGTTGTTGCAGAAATTGCTGCAGGCATTTGCGGACGATTGCTGCCATATGTGATTGCTCCTTTATATTTCGGCACTAATTGCAGAAGAATTGCAGGTCAAGAGCTGCAATATGTAATTGCCACTTTACAGTTTTACAAAATATTGTCCACTATTTCAGAGCTTTACGAATGACCTCGTAAATGTTTATCGTGGAAACCAATAACATTTCGTCGTAAAAAAAAAGCTAAGAAAATAATTATCGTCACGAGCCCTTCAATAATCACTAGTTTTTTGGACATGTAATGCCCAGAGCGTGTATATTATGTTGGAACCTTAGAAATTTGGAGGTGATTTGTGTTGTTTTAAAAGAATTGTAATGTTTATTTGTACAGACGGTGGTAATGACCTTAGCGGTAGTAACGGGCTACACACTTGCCTGGCTCCCTCTAAATACTCTCATCTTGGTCCAAGAAATAATTCCTGAGATCATCGCCAACCCATCGGACAACTTTATTTATTTCTTCTTCGCATGTCATTTCCTAGCTCAAGCCCATACCACTTACAACCCAATCATTTACGCCTGGATAAATGCCCGATTTCGCTCTGCATTTAAAAATATTTTGACCAAAATTCAATGTCCTTGTTCTGTCCGTACAATATGTCCGTCTAATAATTGTCAAAGTCGAGCTACTCGATTCAATGGTTGTCATCGTCATTCCAATGGAGACTCTTTCGGGTACTCCACGAGTCGTACTCAAAGTGCCCACGTCGTCCTCGGTTCAACGACGCTAAATGGTTCCTCAAGTACATCCACCGCCAGAAGAACTCGTGTCCAACAAGGGCAACACGGTTTCTCGAATGATTCTCCAATTTGGACGTAAATCCCCTTTTACAAATTCTTGTCTTTTGTGTGTGTGTCAATAATGGCTTCTTGTGTGTCTTTTTTTTTGTCTATGCATGGATTGTGCTTTCAATTTCCTTCGAATCTCCTAGATAATGGCCTGTTTGATTACAACCGAGCGTGGGTGTGTAATTTGATAGAGCTAAGGGAAACAGAAAATGTACCCATTAAATGAAGCCCGATAGAATCCGAAGTTTGGAACCCATCATTCAATTTCCGCACTGGTACTATTATTTTACTTTCCACTCCAATAAATTCGAAAATCCTATCCTAACGGAGTTTTACGAGTCGCACGATTTCGTACAACACGTGATGCATCCAAAAAACTTACATTTCCTTTGGTATCATGATCAGCAAAGGAAATGAGAAACTTAACTAGAATCCCGCTTGGTTAACCAAAAACTGACCTGAATACACAATTCCCTTAAGTGTTTACACTGGCGTCCCCTGCAGAATATCTACTTAGGGCTGAAAATTGAGCCATTTCTCCAATCAAATGAAATGTAACGCAGAGGAATTCGTACCAAAAGTCTGGAGGAAACCCGGCTAATAAATAAAATTGTCAGAATAATTTCAATAAAAGGACTTGCCACGTGGAGCACGAAGTCAGTAGATTCAATTTGACTAAAAGTTCCTAAAATTCAATATCACCCTATTTTGTGTTTCTTAGCAATTTCAATCCAAATCAAAGGTCGAATTGAAGTACGTGCTGAGGAATATTTGTGTAGGATAAATTGTCGACCCATTTTATTGGCGCACGTAGAGATTGCGTGGCGAAGGCCTTTTTATTGTTCAATTTTTGTGTGTGAGCTTTTTATGTACCATGGTTATCGTCGTTTATACAAGGTGAGTCAGAAGTATCTCACCCTATTCGATTTCATTATTCCGTCTATCGGATTATCCGATTCGACCGGGACACAGCTTAAAATGAAGCCAATGAAGTAGAGAAATGTTCAATGATGTGCACT
>JAQFYE010002852.1:0-16809 GCA_034694305.1 Protaphorura glebata
TATGATTATAATTGTGCTGAAATTCCGATTAAATTCGAATTCCGATTCGAATTCGGATTCCGATTACCATCCCTGCGACTAAAGTGCATATTTATGAATCAGGTTTCTTTTTCGAATCTTGAGTTGAATTGACAGAACTAGTAGACTAGGAAATCTACAAAATTGGCTCACAGTTTCCGCAGATAAAGAGAATGATGAAATAAATGCATGAGAATATCCCAATCGTAGCAACCCCGCCATACGCCTGGATCCCGAGGTACATGACCACATTCCAGTCCTCACCGGTCAAGATCTGCAGATGGAAACGATTACTTAATTAAAAAGGTGATCTCATGGTCATATATACATCAAAATATCAACCATAGTTTGTCAAACCTGGAACACTGTCAGCAAACTTTGCCAAAATGTGTCAAAATTAGTTCGAGGTTTCTCCAATAGATTATGGAAATTAAATTTTCCTCCAAACACTTGCATTCCGAGTAGGGCAAAAATTACGATGAACAGGAAAAGCAATAGCAAAAGTGATGCAATTGATTGGATGGAATTCAACAATGAGGCCACCAAATTAGACAAAGAACGCCAGTACCTGTTCATTTCATAATTTTACATTAGCCGTTAAGGATTATTAATTTTCCTGCTAGCAAATACCGTAAAAGACGAATTAAGAGAATTACCAAAAATTTTGAAAGTATTTTGACGGTCAGATAATTAGATCAAACAATTTATTATTGCTTATTGTTATTTCTCCTAACCGACATTCCAGCAATAAGAGACTGTCTTTTTTATTCGCTTTTAAGGTACGAAAGTCATCCGTAGGTTAAGCATTTTCAATAGCTGACCTTTACATGAAATATGCCCTCCTTTTGAGAATCACCTGGTTCATGTAAATGCTTATAAATTGAATTTTGAGTCTGACTTACTTGGTAACCTTAAAGACACGAAGTAGTCGGACACACCGAAGGACGGATACCCCGATTTGGGGAACTATGTGCGTCCTAGTAAGCGCCACTTCTAATATACTGCTGATCACAACGAAGCAGTCGAAACGGTTGAACAAAGAAACAAAATAACCCTAGAAGAAACAGCAAAAACAGTCATAACATACTATTTCAATAATCATACATATCACACTGACAAGGGAGAGTCATTACATGTCTACCAGGACATAGACCCGACACCGACACCCAATTCTCTTATGGCATCCTCTGAGTTAGTTTTCGTCAAGATTTGTCTGTACAAATGAAGTACTATTTTTTGGCCTATCTTCAAAAATTTATTTAAAAAAATCCTTTTGAAATCCCTTTGAAAAAAATGAAATTGTGTCTTAAAGTGTATTTTGGTTCAGGTGTTTTTCATTTTGCGTCAATGTTGAGAGGTGCCCATTAGGTGCATTACAGAAAATTTGGATTGGATACACCAGAGAACTCAAGGAAACACAAAATTTTGATGAAAAAAATTATTTCAAATTTGTTTTCGAAATTTTTTATGATGTATCTAATGGGCATTTCTCAACATAGACGCGAAATGAAAAACGCACGATTTCATTTTAGGTGGGGCCCTCAGAATTTTTTAATCAAATTTTTGAAGATAGGCCCAAAAAAAGTACTTCATTTGTACAGACGAATTTTGACAAAAACCAACTCGGGGGATGTCAATGCATTAAGAAAATTGGGTGTCGGGTCTAGGTCCTGGTAGAGATGTGATGACTCTCCCTTGTGAGACACATAAAATATTGAGCTGGAGTCAACTAAATGTTGGAAATTATGTTCCCACTCTTTATCCACTCTCAAAACTCGTCAATTGTCAAAAACTAGAAACCAGAACTGCTAAATAGAAAAATGCAATAAGGTCTCCACAGCTTTGCACGCTTCCAGTTTGAGATTTGCAAGACAAAGTGAGAGTTGCAAATGTTGGGCAAAGGTAAATAAGAAGAGACAACGTAGGTAATGATTCGTTAGATCTTAGAATGATTCAGTACAAATGTATATCTCACTTTCTTCTGTCAACTCGAGGTTCGGCGGTGGCGGCACTGTATATGGAAGGCAATTACAGATAACCTCCTTTGCAAGATTTTGTGAATTTAGTTGAAATTGGTAACATTTAATTTAAATATAACAAAACAGAGCAAATTGGAAAAGTTCTAATAAATTCTAGAAACAGATGCCAAAAAGATTTTATTTAAATGCATTAAAACAGGAAAATTTCGCAGAAAACGCACCTGGAATCCCAAGCTGTACATTTTGAGTAGCATCTCCAAAGAGAAGAGCACGACGAAGAAGATGTTGGTCATATCTGCAAAATATACAAGAATATTCAGAATTAGGCAAGGAAAGTAATAAAATCCTTAATAGTTTATGCACTGGAAAGTTCCAAACCCTCCGTAGAAATAAAAATCAACGAGGCGAGTAGAGTAGTCCTATTATTATTAAATTTCATTCCGTTACCAAGATCACTAAAATGTTTTTTATTTGATGACGGGATAGGGAACCAATTATAGTGAAGACTTACAAACATTGAACAAAAGAAACATTTGTCACAGTTCCTGTTTTTAAGCTTAAGTGTATATAAAGTGCAATCTCGTTATACTATGGAATAACGCACGGAACTTGAGACAAATCACGACCTCAGCTAATCTTCCAATTAAACTCTGCTCGCTCAAGTAAACATTTTTGCAATGTTTTTGCTAATCTTTAGTGTAATTAACATTTCCGGCTAACCATATTCCGGGAAACCATTATCGTGAAATATTTCACTGTTGTCGGCATTCTTTACAGGCAAAAATGTAGCCAGCAATCCGAAACCTAAGAAAAATGTGAAATAATACCTCAAAACCAAACTTTACATTTCAAACCAAGAAATTAAAGGCACTAGTATTTGAAATTTTTAAATCAGAACGTTTGAACATTTTAATAATGTACCTTTCTACTACTGAGGGTACCTTCCTAGCTAAATGTAAAGCTAACCATTTCCCGACAACAAAACGCGGATGTTTGAACACGCATTTCAGCGCATGTCAATTAATGTGTGTAATATGATTTTAATCATTAGTAATAATAGCGGTCCATTTAACCTGAAATCCAGTTTTATCAGTAATTGGAAATTTTGGACATTTTCTGGGACACCATAAAATCGAGAACCCGCTATTAACGCCAGAAATATCTGATGCGCATAGCGGCACTAATAAATTATTACATTGGATATCATCCCACTTGGCCTAGGCATTAATGGTTACAGTTTTACGATTCCACATTATTTATTTTGCAAAATGTACAATGTCTCGATTTTTCCGTGAAAACTTTTTTATACCCATTAACTACGACACCCTGATGGCGACACCCATCAAACATTTTCGTCTTGAAACCTGGTCAACCTGGGTTGTTTGTAAGTTTGTTTGTCTGTCACGTAAAAGTGTCCGAAGTGAAGAAGCTTCAAAGCGTTTTAAATCTCAGGACACAAATCTACCGATTTAATTGTTTCGACCGTGAATATTATCAAATATCGTAAACGGCCGCTCATTACACAGATTTCCACGAGGAGGTATATGAAGTACTGAATTAAACTCTAAATTAATCTAACATTGTTAATGTTGAATTTGTATTTTCCTTTACTTTCCAGAATAGCAACTATGGCGTCCCGCAACGCCGCCGCAGCCGCCAGTACTACAAAAAAGTCTGTTGCATCGGTTCCAGGACCGCCGAAGACCGTACAAAATACGGCTTCAAAATCGAAAAAAGTTGTCCCACCCCAAAAATCCGGACCCTCAAAAAACGTCACACCAGGCCAAAGTTTAACATCGAATACCGGGTCCAATAATCGTTCTCAAAATATCAAAGGTCATGCACGAATGGCCCAACTTGGACGAACTCCAGGAATGGGTTCTACTAAAATGCCTAATCAAACGTCGCAAACTCGACCGCAACCTGTGCCACAACCTGCACCAAAGGTCAAGCCCCCTCCACCGGAGCCCCAACCGCAACTGCAGCCTAAGACAAAAATCCCTGACCGCTCAAGAGTGGGGTCAAAGTTCAAAGTTGAGCCAGGTGGTCGAGCAAAACAGAGCACAACGTTCACAAGTTCGTTTGTTTAAAACTAAACAAATTAATCAACACGTCATATTAACACAATCAAATATCATAGTGTCTGTTTCGCTTACCATAAGGTATCCCTAGTAGTAGGGGAGAATATTTACAGAGACCACTACACTTTGTGTATCCGAGGAATCGAACCCCCACCAACTCTCAGAGAAGAAGTAACGGTGTCAATCTATTTTTAACTCGTACCATGTTACTACATCTTGGCACTACCGCCTCGCTATGTTGGTGATTTGATTCCTTGTTCATACATTGTATTAATGACTAATTTCAGTTCCAAAAACAATTCAGTCACAAAATATACATACACGGGCCATATTAAGCCAATTAGCTGGTGTACCAGTTTTAATTGTATCTTGGTGGTTCGGAAACGCATTTAGCTCGAACATCGTTGTTTTTTTATAGCTCAACCTCGTAGAGTGACGTTGCCACGTCCGACCTTTAAGACCTCAGCGACAATTATATCTGAACTGCTGAAGGGTGACGCACCTACCAAAGTCAAGGTCAATGACAAGCCGTGGAGACACGGAATGAAAGCCAAGGAGTCTGGGAAGTCGCTTCCTAAGGAAATGTCAGGGAAAGAGATCAGTAAGGCTACTTCTAAGAAATCTGTCCCAAGTCATAAGGTGAGACAGGAAATACAAAAGCATAATTCTAAAACTATAGAGATGTAATTTTTGGAATAAAAAATACAGGCAAACCCGGTTTCCGGAAAAAACGAGGCACCGGTAGTAGAGACCCTAATTCCTCCTCGAGTCGAGACGCCGGAGATTCAACTTCAGGTCTTAAAAGAACCAGACCCCTTGGAAATTTGGGTTGCTGGCCCAAGACAAGCGAATGAAGTGAACACAGAACAAGCCCCCTCCGGAATGGAGATCGAATTACATGAGGCAGGTTTCAGGGAAAACGACGAAGCGAAGACCCCCAACAAGCTCACGTCCCCACTCAAGATTGGCTACGAGTCGTCACTCCCTGTATCCCCTGCAGAATCCAGTCGTGAACTCTCAGGGATTCTAAGTGACGATTCCGTTGCTGCCATGAAATGGGTGGCCAAGCCACCTCCAACGTCAAGCATTACCCATCCTGCTGTTCTTGACATCATTCAAGGAAAAGATATATCGGTTGTGTTCAAGCAATTTCCTAACATGGTCTTGGACTCAGAAGTCGAACTCGGGTAATTTTTCTTTTCAGAGGTGTTCCGATCTTTTTACTTTTCTACAGGAAGCTTCTGACCCACTTAAATTTATGAATTCCATACAGGTTGGATCATCTGAAACCTCCTTCTCAACACGTCCTCTCCCCTGTGGCATCTGGAAACAAGGTCAACTTGGAGCGCGGAGGTCGTCGAATCTCAGATATTGGGAGATTAAGTCAAAGACCGCCGACCACTAACCTACCATTTCGTAGTGAGGGAGAGTTGACCCTTGTCGGCCGTACACGGATTGTTGAAAATCAACTTATCAAAGTTGGAGCCTGTCCTAGAACAACGGACCCTAGAGGGAGGCCCATGTTTCAACTCGTGGGGAATCCGGAAGACGAAATATCGGATGAAGGAGGAACTCTGAGTGGAACCACCTCATCCAATTCTTCAAGGATTTCAACGTTTGCAGAGACATCAGACACTTCATTCCCAATCAGAGTTGAAGATTTGGGTCCGGTTACTGTTACCTCGGAAGATCCTGATGAATCTCCACGTCGTGCCAGAATTCCAGGGGTGGACAGGAGCAATGATGCTACCATCGATGTCTATGGTTAGGAACTAATGAGTAACTTAATTTATAAAATGTTTATTTTTTTTTTAAATTATTTTTTAATGTTTAATTATTTGATGACACAACTATTACAGGGCCTGGGCGTGATTGGGAATGTGATGTTGAAGATTATGATGACCACGATGCTTTCATGCCTCCACTGTCCACAGACCATAGTCGCTATACAATTGAATCTGATGTGGAATTACAGGAATTGTTGAATGCTGACTATCATGATGGTAAATGACAACATTCATTTTAAAATATCGCAATCTCATGAATTTTATTTGAAATATTTTCCTGATCCAACAGTTGTTATAAATCGTTCTGAAGTCACGACCTTGCGAGCACCACTACCTGAAGCAGTGACCGAACCCTCGGAATTCAATATTACGTCGGACAATCCCAAATATGAGGAACTTATGATGAACGAAGATGTTACTCCGCATTTGAGAGTCCGGATCAGAAGTAACGCACACATGCTTCCAAGGACAAGTAAATTTATCCCACAGGAAGAAGGAACCGAGTCAAAGAAACTCAAAGATATTCTTCCCAACACAGAGGTATCTACCATCGACAGATATAATTTGTATAGAATTATTTTTCATTTGTCTATAGCAGACAGCACAATTTTTTCAAAGAAAATGACTTGTTCTGTATTTGACCAGGGGAAGGTACTCTTACATAATACTAGGATGAACATTAGATAGTTACATGTTTAACACGAACATTTTTTATTTCTTAAAAGCTGCCAGCTGATATGTGTGGGCTAGACATTCCGGAGATTTCTCTGCATGATCGTGTTAAACTACTAACGGCCAAAGGCCAAACTTTACAACATGACGTATGGAAAACAAAGGACGGTAAACTGCCAAAATTTGCGAACCAATCTGAAGGTCCGACAGACAGCGCTCCAAAAGAACCCGTGGCCGGAACGTCAGTATCCATGCAGCCAAAGTATCCGAACCAACTTGGCCCTCCAACAGATGGAGCTCAAAAGGAGCCAATGGCCGGAACATCAACATCCGCGCGGGCAAAACATGGAAACCAATCTGGCACTCAGGCAGATGGCGCTAGGAAAGAGCCGGTGGCCGGAACTTCAACATCCGCGCGGGCAAAATATGGGAATCAATTTGGCACTCAGGCAGATGGCGCTAGAAAAGAGCCGGTGGCCGGAACTTCAACATCCACACGACATGGGAACCAATCGGGTAGTCATCCAACAGACATCGCTGGGAAAAATCCTGTGGCCGGAACTTCAACATCTACACGTCGCAATATTTTGCAATCTGGTTGCCTTCCACACAAACAACCAGATATGACAATTGGTGGGCCACTTAGTCCTAGTAGGGAAACTCTTCGACTCCTCCAGGACAAAGTGACATATTTTAATCCAGCGAAACCACCATTGGCAGGAATCAAGACGACAAAGGCAAGGAACCCTAATCAGTATTACGACATCGGGGAACTCCCGTACGCTATGGTGGATCCTAAGTCCACATCGGAGAGTGACAATGACCATGGACGAAGACGAAAACCTCGATTGGACCCAGACCCAGACACTTTTTACACCTACAATGACACGACTTCAGAAGCCTTGAAGGAGAAATTGAGACGTAATGAAGAATTGAGAAAAGAAATGCAGAAATTAATCCACGGTCCCTCTTGGCCGAAAGAAAATTGGAAACCACCTTACCCCTCAAATGGAGTTTCAAAGTACCCTAAAAATCCAGACCCTTATAGGCATACCATGAAGCAGATAGCAGAAGGGAAGCTCAGCAGACCAAGGCAACCGTTAGACTTGCGTCTTGCAACTCCACATCCATCTAGGGTGTGGGATTCCAATTTAAGACGAGATGGAACATTCGTTGACAAAAAGGGTATACCTAAAAAAGGAACCTACCGTAAATCTCAATACCGTATACAACCAAAAGAACCTAAACCAGACACAGACCCATTCATTGAACAACTGGTTAAACCAAGGATGAAAGAAATGGTGAAAAATGAGATGAAAGCTTCAAAAATTCCGATTGGTAAACCACCACCAGTGCCAAAACCGACCTTTCCTGTCAAGCCATCTAGAGGCAGAAACAAGCCAGGTTCAAGTAAGAAACCGCAACACAAACCTCTCAAACGGATTGGAACACCGACCAGAACAGGTACTACGACTTCAGGGGTGGCCACCGCCATGACACCGCCACCGCCAAGACAATTTCCTGATCCAGCCGTGGAAATCCTTCCAATCCGTAAGGTATTTGAACCGAGTCAGAGTGATGACAAGAATGATCATTACCTTCCGAAACATCGAGGCAGTCCATATTACCCTCTGGACAAGAAGAATTTGAAGAAATCTACTCCGATCGTAAAGCCTAAGCCTAAAAGAGAGTCCAATCAAAATTATATCCCTGAGCAGACACCTATTTGTGATTCTTGTGAGACGCCCATCTTAAAATATAGTAGTGAGGATGCAGAGTACATTGGAAATCTGAATGTTCAGATTTCAGAGACTCGGGATCGAATTCAAGATTTGAAGAGTGAATATGAGGATCGTCAAATGGATCTTGTTGAGATCAATGAAGTCATTGAGACAGGTAATTAATTCATCCAAACAGAAATGTATGTAATACTTGGGTTAGGTCAGAATTGACTTCATTTTAACCAAAGCTTTACTGCACTATCACCACACTGCACCCAATAGCATTGACCATCATGCGCATTCTAGTGGTTCCCGACTTTCCTACCCCATTAGGACACTTTACTGATGTATGAAGGCGAAAGTGGGAAAAAACCCCGCTCATGCAAGGGAAAAACCTCACAGTATAGGAAACATAATATTGTTGTTCATTGAAGCGATATATTGCTTTCCGGTATAAAAACCTTTTTGTTGTACAGAACATTCGAAAACGGCCGCATTGATTTTTAGACTCAATCGGATATACACCAAAATCGGCCATTTTGCTTTTTTGACGCTCTAATATTTAATTTGCTCTAATGTTTCTAAATATATTGCAGAGGAAAGAGAGCTGGACGAGAGAGAAGGTAATTTGAACAAGCTCCTTGAAGTTTTTGAGGCACGAAAAGATGATGTGAAAGATATTGAGGAAGACGTTAAGTGGTTGATTCAGAAAAAGATGAGAGAGCAGAGGAAACGCAATCGAAGATCTTGGTCCGAGGAAAGTCTCCGTCCAGATTTGAAGGCCAAAATCCATG
Organism: Protaphorura glebata; assembly: GCA_034694305.1. Taxonomy (NCBI): domain Eukaryota; kingdom Metazoa; phylum Arthropoda; class Collembola; order Poduromorpha; family Onychiuridae; genus Protaphorura; species Protaphorura glebata. Next base: position 9,053 of record JAQFYE010002852.1, read on the forward strand.
AAGATATTTTGAATCATCGCCAAATGAATCTACGAGTGACTGACCTCATCGCTCGAACGAAAATTCAAAATTTAAGTTGGGAACCAAGAGTGTTTGCTGAAAACATTGAAGATATCTTCCGGAAGATTCATGAAATGAAAGAAGAACATTTGGTGGATGCCCGAAGACAACAGAGTGCTCCGGATATTATCACCATGGGTAATTGGCATAAGTTATGAACAACCTTATTGATATTTGAACGATTGCTGTAAATGGCGTCCTATCACATGCACGGCTAAGTTACTCGTCCTTTGACCTTTCAATTCGCTCGTTCAATTTAAAAAATTTGAGAGACGAAGATGGTATAATTTTAAATCAATTAGCCCAATATTGACCTTTTTTTAAATGTTTAAACAGTCCCGGACGGTGAACACACTCAAGGGACTCCTCAAGGTTCAATCGAACAAACCTGCGCCCAAGAAGACGCAATTCGTCAAGAAATGGCGCAAAGAGAATTGATTGGTCAAGATGACCCGGTCGTTCGAAACGAGTCATTCCGTCAAGAGCTAATGCAACAAGAAGCAGACCGGCAAAGAGCACCCCAGGAAGTAGAAGTTATACGTGACCAGCTTCGAAGCCCAGTCCAATGGGACGATGTGGATGATGAGGAATTTGAACGCCTGGCCGACGCAGCCACTCTTCGACGAACGCACTCAAAATCCTTCCAAAAAATTACCAGAAAACGCTAATCCTTCTCAGTAAATCTAAGCTCCACTAAATTATGAGCTTATACAAAATCTCCAATCATATTATAAAGGAGCCAAATTATCAGTCCATTCTTCTCACCAATGATAATTTAAGAATGAATTGAATAAATCAAAGTGCATTGCAAAAGTAAATACGTTTTGAGTATTGCCTACTAATTAGTAGCCAGTATTTAGCAGTTAATGCTAGTGCCAAAAATTGCCCAGATACCAGCAATCTGTACCAATGGTACGAAAATCCTGTTTAATGTCCATTCATTACGGTTATGAAAATATTTGACCACACCATTGTCGATTCCGGATAACAAATAGTGTGGTTACCTTGTAAGAGAAATAAAAATAAGTGTAGTTGGCATATGTTCTTATAGAAAGTCCCGGAGTCAAATAGCCGTTAAACAAACGGTGACTGCACTTTACCTGGAAGCTGAGACAAATAGTAAAATAAACATTAGACATGGGCCATAAAGTGAAACGTATAAGGTTTACTGTCAAACCACAAGGTTCGCTTCGGTTCCATGCACACATGAGATAAAATTGACTCGTCATCGCTTCACATTAATTCCATTCCCTGGCATTCCATGACATGGCTTGACATGGTCAAACTCCCGGAGTTTACAGTCCGTTCGTCACAGTCACAGGAAGTCATGGGGGACACGGATATTGCATCCTGACTATGACTATGGCCATGTCCTACGCCTAGACTTTACAATCCGGATGTTATATGTTGCAGTCACACAGTCACTTCTCAATTCGATATTTCTGGCACTCATTGATAAATCAGTGCTCCGCAATCTTATGAGAAATGTTACTTATATGATGTTACATGAGGACACGTTCAATAGTTCGATTCCATTCAAAGAGGTGGTTGTACCCTGCAGTTGTTTCATACTACTAGGGGTACTGCATTCGGGCCATATGGGAAACAACCCAATACCTACGTAAAAAGTACGCGGTGATTCAGCATGTCATGAATAGCAAATATAAAGGTAAAAAAGAAATTCTTGTCTAGGGTGCTCAAGACTTCAACATATCTGTTTCTTCCTTTCATATCATGGGAAACTCATTACATTTAACTCGTCTATAAAAATCCGGCTACTTGGCTCCTCAACTACGCGAGTCCGAATTCAACCTACAATCCAATCCATGCCAAAAAGTTTTGGTTTTTGCAGAGTGTATTCTAAAGTACCTGATACAACTCTAACTGCACATTAGACTGTAAGAACAGCAAAAAGGATTCCGAACTTCCTGTCAATTTTACATTTGCTATTAAAATGATCTGATCACATAAACACTGTCCGTGTGTCGTGTTCTATAGGAAAATCTCACTATATCGGCTTTCTCTCAAGTAGAAACCTCCTTACATCGATTTGAGTGAAACCATTAGAATGTAGAATAGTGACTTTCACTTTTTACTTTAGACTTGTGGGGTAGGACCTTAACAAAATCGTTCGGGCAACCGAGGGCTACAACATATAAAAATTCAGCGAATTCCAGCGGTGTACATTTCTCCATTAGGTGCGCGCCCTCTCCCTTGATCAGTTACTTATTTATTACGATGACAACTTAAATACATCCTACCAAATATTTGTGATCTACTTTTCCTCGTCAAATTGAAGAGTCTGATACAGAAAAATTGTATCCGGTCTACATTTTATATATTATAATTGTGCCAGATAATGGGTCAACCATGACGTCATTCCATGAGAGAACCGCCATGGCTTACCAAACACACCTGACAACTAATGAGGAAGATGACACTTGACACAGCTTAAGAGGACCCATTGAGTACTAACCTTGGAAGTGGTCAAGCCATGGCTCTTGAGCCGCATACTCCGTCGCCAGGATACACGTGTTGAGGAAGACGAGGAGAATGATGAGCCAATAGAAGGCTTGGGACTTCACGGCTTTCCGGCACCCTCGTCTCATTCTCCGATTCAACCTGAACAGAAAAAAGTCAAACAAAAATCAGCCTCTAATTTCCAACAATATTTTTTGTTAGTAGATGTAGACATTTCCAGATCATGATTTCAATCCCATAATACCCTGGGTTAAAAATGAACAATATGATTCTCAGTCACAAGCACAGGATTATGAAAACAGAATCTGAAAAGAAACATTTCAGCTCAGATGAGATATAGCGAATATTCAACAGACCGAAAAATTTGATAAAAGACCCTGGTAATCAGAGAGTATACGGCCACTACTCAACAGCATAATTCAGCAATATTCGACTACATATTACTCGACAGAACACAGATATTCAGCAAATATCCACCCATTAGTCGACAGAATAGTGATATTCAGCAAATATTCGTCTATGTATTGCTAGACAGAATAACGATATTCAGCAAACGATATTCTGCTATTTGTCGCAATAGTCAGCTAATATTTGGCTATTACTAGTCAGAATAGCTATATTTGGCAAACATTCTGGACAGAACAACCATATTCAGCAAATATTCCGCTATTGCTCGACAGAATAACAATATTCAGCGGTGCAATTTATTCGAAATAAATATTTCGTACGTTTCCAAAATGGCAAATTCAAGTAAACATTCGTAAAAAAGATATCCAGTCCATTCCATCATTGTGACTTCATATTGTGTTCGGAGTACGATTTCTCAGGCTGAGATAATTTGGGTCAATGTTTTAATTCTTTTCACGACAGGGGTTTGCTTTTTAACATTAAATCTTTAGCTAAAAACACGAATGTTGAATCATGTTGGACGGTAATGACAATTAATGGGTGAATTCTATATCTACAAAATGTGTCGCATTGTTTTCTGTTAAACTCTGCCGTGATATATAGATATTGGTAATATTGGTGATGTGCCAGCCTGTATAAATCATGGGTACTGCGCATCTGTATTTTTGTAAATTGTGGTCGCGTGGCTCTGAAATATATGCCAGATGCATTGACTGAAAACTTGAGAAATAGAAAGCACTGGAAACAGATTTACTGTGATTTTAAAGTAGTCATGGACGTTACACAAAAGAAAACGACATTCATTCATGGATGCCCGTCGAGATCAAATTAAAGAATCAAATCAGTTCAAATACTCCCATCCAGAAAAAGATCAAGAGAATTTTACGAGATTTATTGGTTGCACTTGAATCTGATTTGATTCAAAGAAATCCTTGTATGCGAGAATCTTTAAATGGGTTTCGTATTTCGGGAAAGTGGAAGGAATCACATAGCAAAATTGCTCTGCGTAATTCAATCATGTAATTTTAGTGTAGAAAAAGCAGAAATACTAGACACTCGCACTACACTTTCTATTACTAATACTCATCTAGTAGCAGGATAAAACTTAAATTCTGGAAAATTATTCTAAAGCAATCACCAAATAATCGACCCCTAAATGAATTGTGGTGACAAGGGGCTCCTACCAAAATGTTGCCAGGCCTAACCTGAACTCATAATCTAAATTGTATGGATTTATTGTTTTTCTCCATAGACTCCAATGAATGAATGTCCATACTAAATTGTACTCATATTGCTATGGACTTATCTCCGAGACCCACATTGCTCCGGAAAATCCTATCTTTGATAATTCTGTTTAGTAAAAAGCGTTATACTCCTACCTCACGGGTACGACATACATATAATATACAAATTGTAAAATTAATCTCATTTGTGCCCACCAAAGGCAAATGTAACACAAATTTGCTTTTACTGCCTGCTCTTGCAAGATACGTAACCGTATAGTTGTCCCTGATTGGCTTATGTTCAAATACTTCCAGGTTTCTCTTTGGATTGCCAGAAATCGATGTTGAAAGTACTGTACAAGCAATTCCACAAAAAGTGCATCTAAATTAAAATCAACGACGACATCAATTTTCTAAAAAGACAATAATTTTGGAGGACTGTAGGAAATAATAAAAGTAGATAAAAGAGTGTGCCGGAATTGTCGTACCTAACCAAAGCGAATCAATGAGGGCAACCCAAACGTAACGTTAGATTGAAATAAATAAAATTTGAGAAAAGTTTAAGGTCCAAGGAGTGAAAAGTTGTCAAATGAATTTGTGGTGTGACGTTGTGGGTCCAGCGAGGATTTATTAATTTATTTTTGTAGTCCGTGCCGTGCTTGTTGTTTGTTTTTCTCACGTGTTACATGACTTTCTTGACTTTGTGAAGAGAAAGTCAACATGAGAAAGCTTTCCTTCCTGGAGACACGGAGTACAAAGTGTAGACGTGAGTGATTGATAAGAGAAGGAAAAGAAGCCAATAAAAAGAACCCAATGTAAGTCAACACTTATTTCCACACAAACTCAACTTCATTTTATTATCCTTCTTCCTCTGACAGTGAGAACTGGAACTGGAACTAGAACTAACCGCAACCCCAAGTCTGGACTTCAACCCTGTCAGGCCAAAAATGATTTCTCTTCTTTTTTTCTGTGTCCAGGGTGGTTCAAAATAAATGTACCTACGGTATGTCACGTGACCACCGACTAGAGGCTGGATCTCAAATATCAAAACGTACTTTCTCGAACTTTCTCCATTGCCCTTATGGAGATATTGGGGAATGTCGGTTTCTCGACCATACCAGAATAAAACAGGAGTTTGTAATTATGGACCACCCTGCAAAACCGCTTGTTATGTAGGTAATTCCTTATGCATATGCTTGAAAATTCGAATACGCCTGTTCCCACAGTAAAATTGCTGAGTAAATCGTGGTTAAATCTCAATCTCAATATTTTCTTAAAATTCTAAAGTTTGGATTGCAGAAGGCGGTAGGGGTAATTGGTTATGATCCACCCTAAAGAAAGTAAACGTTGCGTGGAAAGTGGTAGTTTCTGGACTGACTGGTGTGGATGGTTCACGAATGAGTCGGATTTCCCGCTCTCTTTCCCAAGAAAGGAAGTAAGACGTTTAAGTTCTCGGATTTTCCGGAGAGCGAAACACTTTTCACATTTCAACAAAAAAATAAAAAGAAGAGGAGGAACTGGAACTGGGTCTGAAGGAAATCTTGCCAAAAATGATTGTTAACAGAAAGGATGTAAGGAAGAATACATAGGACGTCGTCCTCGACCCATCCTTATATAAAGTCACTCAAGTATGCTTCAATAAATTCTGTCGGAACGGAGATTATCATCAGGTTCGCGTCCACCGACTTCCCTTCTCAACCTTCAAAATCAACTCCCGGCCTGGTGGATACTTTCACGATTTCTAGACAGCCAGAGCAAGTACATTTTTCACTCTAATGACCTAAGGTCAAGTTCAAATAAAATACTTTTTTCTAGTCAGTTCGTCCTAGTATGCAGGACTCGCACTATGGTGTGGAGTCAGTCTCTCGGCCTGCAGTAGTACAGTTTTCCCTACTACTAAGGGTACCTTATCTCGACCAAATTTCCCTACCACTAGGGATAACTTCTCCAGGCCAAGGTTACCCCCAATATCTACGAAAAGTAACGTGTTGACGCGTTTAATTTAACCGTCGAAAGCCCATGAATGTGTACACTGATTACTGTGCCATTTATAAGTTCGGTTAATTTGAACAGACGACTTTTAACTTTTTGAAGATAATGCCAAAGTGTAAACATGTAGGGAAAAATAACAAAGGAAAATATTGAGTGAAAGTACTGGTTTCTCAATTTTGTTTGACATACAATTACAATTAGCGATAATAGTCAGCTTAAGCACAGAAAGTTAGCATATCGTAAAACTTTTCAGCCACCTCTTTTAATGACAAAATTTGGAATTAATACCCAATTTTCGAGAAGACCTTAGGGTATCCGTCTACCCCTACAACGTTGAATGCGATATGTCTAGTCCGAAGAAATTGAAGAACACATACAAATTGTAATTTACTCCAAACCATCAGAATCCTGCATGTACAAGAATTGAGGGCATGGAAATAACTGGTCTAGACTTAGACTCGTCAGAGTTTGTACAATACAAACTCACCTAAACAAACTAATTTACTGGTCACTTGTCTTGTAACCCGACCCGTCATTGTCTCCTGTTTATACATAGTGAAAGCAATTCATGGCTGCTAACAAGGGACACTCTTCGGATAGGTGAAAATTTGGTTCGTTTCCCAATATTTTTCGATAAAATTCCAAACTACTCTGCCCCCGTTATTTTTCTTAAGCAGTGGTGGCAAGCCAATATGTGGATTTTTATATACCGTCTGTCCCAAAAATAACCACTCCCGTTTAATTATGTTAAGGTCGAGCCATTTAATTGAATAGCAGGCTGTGACGATGAGCTATTGTATTGATTTGACGGGCAGTAACACACAATTTTTGTGTCACTATCAACTATGGAAGCGACAATTAGGGGACGGTAGTTATTTTTGCGACATGATACTATGTTGTAATTAAAAACCAGGGTCAGGAAAAACTGGAAATTATATGGAAATTTGCCAACCCAAGAGTCATACAATAAGTCTTCTGGCCAAATGATAATCTAACGAAAATTGTGACTTTAGACAATTGTTGGAGATGGAACCGTGGGCCCCGAAACGATAAGCTGTTGAATATTTGAGGTGTAAATGAATTTAACATTCAATTACGATCCCTCTTAAAAAAAATGAGGATAGTACGTAGAATGACGTGAAATAAATTTGGAGTAAAATTTTGTGTTTACTTTTAGTGATCCTTGTTAGGACTGTTGAATTGTGTAGACATTAAGCCCCTGTTACACGATGAAGAAAATTCCTCATGAACAAACACATTCGTGCCGAATTTTAATCGCGACCAATTTTGTACATGAGGAAAAGCTTCATCATCTGGTTACACGCTATATCATACTCGTTTGAAGCTTTCGGCGCGGGCCTCAAAATTTAAATTTTAAGCACTGAGCAAAAATCTTAATTCCGAAATGGACGATTTCAGTATATTCCTTAGTTGAATTGGAGAATGGAGTAATCATACCCCCTGTTACGTGGCGTTCGGATTTTGCTGGAGGAATATACGCACGACCTAATATGGGCGATAACCGAGCTTCAGTTAATGCAAAATAAATAACAAGCTAATTTTATAACTTAAATTCTGAAGCAATGCCATGGC
>JAQFYE010002853.1:0-16805 GCA_034694305.1 Protaphorura glebata
ATTTTCAATATTTCTGAAAATTTCTAACGTGTCATGATCTTCAGTTCCATTGAAAACTACTACATTTGTGTCAGGTGACTCATCTAGTATTTTACAAACATGTTCGATCGTCATGTTCTATTGTCAAACCCGAGCGGTTAAAATAACGCCGTGTCGACTTTTACCTTTAATAAAGGGATGCAATTAAGGTGTCACTATTTAAACTATATTTGTCACTATTTATACTACTTTTGTCAGAATTTATACTGTTTCTGTCACTATTTATACTTTTTTAAAAACACATCCGATCAAGTCAAAATAGTACATATACCTTAACAATATTTACACATTTCTGACCTAGCGGTACATTTTTAGTTTCAATTAGTACCGTATACAACCCAGTTTTCAAAGTATGGACCAGGCACACATTAGACTTGGTACTATTGCTAACGCGGAGCTTAAGGATGAGATTCAGAATGATATCCAAGCTCAGCAATTGGCAAGATCTGATAGGAATTCGATGTAGCCTCGCAGTTGTGTTTAAAGAAATGGCGACTGAAAAATGACGCAAAGGATTTCGTGGAGTACTTCGAAAATGAGTATTTGGTGAAGTGCCGAGGTTGGCATGTTAGGAAACTCATGACTGAATTGGTGATTGTTTGATACATTAAATCTACCCCAGGCCACGTGAACATACCTTCACATATGGTGGTGACAAAGTCTATCTCTCTAATGTTGAAATTCTGCACGGCTATACGGGACGGTTGTTTGGAATTTCGGTCGTAACCCAGGGTTTTGGGATATTCACATGTCTTCATCCGCTCTTACTCCAGTTCACTTCAACGCCATTGTCTATTTCATTTCACTTCAGTCCAGATCAAAATATAATTAATCTATCAATCAATTAATAAATTAATTGATCTACACTGGAATGAATAAAAATAATCGAAAGAAACTATAATTTGTATATAAATATATACAAAATATATAAATGTTGTTAAGGTATATGTACTATTTTGACCTGATCTTATGTGTTTTTAAAAAAGTATTTTATAACAGTATAAATAGTGACAAAAAAGTTCAGTTTAGTGACAGAAGTAGTAAAGTGACAAAAGCAGTATAAATAGTGACAAAAGTAGTATAAATAGTGACTGAATAATTTTATGTGTTTAACAGATAAACGCCTGGGCGTTCATTCGGTCATTAACGGTAAAAAATATACAAAATCTAGATGGTGCGGAAAGAAAAAATTACAAACCTTTAGAAAAATACGAAAAATATCAGGATCTGCTGTTGAAATAATAATTTCATTATTTGTGTGATTATTAGCAATTTCCTTTTGAAAAACTGGGGATGCCGCAGCCAGGACAACTTTATGTGACTTGATCCTTTTCTTAATTGTTCCAACAACAAACGTCACATCACTCATTTCTCCACTTTAAAAAAGTCTCCAAAATCCATTCTCAAAATTTTCCTTTTCAATTTCCGCACTAATTCCGTTTTCAATTTCGGAGACTTCCATCCCTTCAGCTTCGTCATTGCTGGGATTTAAATGAAGCATCTTTAATTCTTTGTTTTAAATTTTAATAATATTCGATCGGTCTGATATGAATGGACAAGAAGAAATCTGATTTAATTAAATTCTCGACTGACACTTGGAGCTAGACTGACAATGTACAGGGTGGGCCGTAAGTGACTGCCCCACTTTGAATGGGTACTGCCGGTAACCCATAGTCAAATTTGTATGGGGTTGGGTCTCCTGGATAGCCCCTGCGATTTAAAAAAGGATATGTATTACACCTTGACATGACCTGTTACTAACTAACGGCGATATGACCAATTAGCTTAAAAAACGGATTTTGCTGGGTTGGCATGAGAGATTTTTGACATAATGTAATCGGGAACCTCGTTTCAACCCCGGAATAATTTTTTCGCCAAAATTTGTGATCGAATCTTGCGCTCCACAACATATTGAATATTTTTTAAAAAAGGTTTTAGAACTTTTTAATTTTTTTTTACTTAAGGAAAAATATTTTGAAAATTTTGAAAAAACTTGATTTTCGTTGAAAATTTCTTAAAAAAAAATTAAAAGAAAAATTTAAAGTTTGTTTTAAAATTTTTAAAAATTATTCAATCAAACATTTTGACGAAAAAATTATTCCGGGGTTGTAACGAGGTTTCCGATTATACATGTCAAAATTATCTCATGCCAACCCAGCAAAATCCGTTTTTAAGCTAATTGGTCATATTGCCATTAGTAAGTGACAGGTCATGTCAAGGCGAGATACCCATCAGTTTTTAAATCGCAGCGGCTATCCAGGAAGCCAAACTCCATACAAATCGGACAACGGGCTACCCGGCAGCATCCATTCAAAGTAGGGCACTTACTTACGGCCCACCCTGTACATGCCAGTACTGCCTACTTCGACAGAATCGGTTTTCTGACTGAACAAGATTTTAAGAATGCACGCTTTGGACCTTAAGCTCACCACTACCGTACAAACGAATATTTCGTTTTAAAATAGAAAAATCCATTTGAGGATGTCTTAGATAAATCGACCCGTGTCGAAAAGTCTCATTAGAGTCCCCTTGTTATAGGCATGGGCAGTAAATCGAGACTTATCGACACGGGTCGATTTACCTAAGACATCCTCAAATGGATTCTTCTAAAATTTTCATTGAAGCTTCGTGAAAGGAACCCGGGGGAATGGTATTTCGTTTTCTTCGAAAAAATAATTTCTCGAATTTTAAGACGATATATTCCTTTGTACGTTAGTGGTGAGCTTAAGGTCCAAAGCGTGCACCCTTAAAAATAAAAAGGGTCTTGTTGTATAACGAAGGGTTCCTGATAGAAAAAGCATTATTTTCCATATACATTTATTTATAGGGCGATTGTGAACGATGCTGAAATGCAGTTTAAAAAGTGAAGCAGCGAAATATAAATAACACCTTTATGAATAGATACACAGACTTAGATACTCATATTTCAAAGGCAAGAACTGAAATTGAAAATAGAACTGACCAAACAAACTGCACTTCTAATTTTGCAACAAGGAATTCAATACCTCGAGAACAGCTCTCGATATTCTTCCACATTTAATTTTAACTCCGAATTAAAAAAAATGAGCTTTTTGAATATAACTTTAACCTGATATATTGTAAATTAATTAACTAATGTCTTGAAATTTCTGTTTCGAATACCCGAATATGAAAAAACTAAAACAGCGTACTAGTACGGGGCTCCATCTGGTGCTATGTATATCTCGGGCCGAGTTTTTTTAACTGTTAGGTTTTTTCCTTGCTATCGCAAAGGTTTCTCCCGCTCCCACTTTCATAATTCGGTAAAGTGCAGCAATGGGGTTGAACAAATGTGTACAACAAAGACAGCCTATTATATTATTTAAATGCTAAAATGCATCGGGCGTAGTTTACTGATAGTGTTGTAATGCATTGGTCAAATGGAGGTAATTCTATAAGTGTCTTGGGTATAACGGGACTGCAATTCAAGTTGTGGATTGTATCGATAGAGACGATACCGTTTTTAAGATCTCATCTCAAGTAACGACACTCAAATAGGACTTCAATTTTTGAAAATTCCAAAACAGGCACACCCAAAAGATGTTATTTTATCTACAAAGATTTAATTTTTGAGCCAATTCTCACTACACAGAATTCATTTCTGAGCCAGTTCTCTCTACACAGAATTCCTTTTCGAGTCAATTCTTTCTACGCAGAAAAACCGGACGTAACATAGACATTCAGTCTGGCAGTCCTTGAAAAAGCATGGTAAAATGTAAATAATTCGCCTGCATTGTTGGATAGTCGCTGTAAGTTGAACCAAAAATTGAATATCGGTCCAAAGGGCCGAGATTTCTTTTACTGCAACATAGCGTAAAAAGTACATAATTCCGTCGAATTTACAAAATATGCAACAATACTTTTGATATTTCCCCTAGATTTTTGCAATTTTGCTCCAAAGTTGATTACAAAAATGCCAATCGGCCCGAAGAACCGATTTGTTTCAACTTTTCTCGACAACATAAAGTAAAATTCGGTTTCAAATAATCGAAGTGTCCCGTGCCAATAACGATATTAGGCAGTGGTAGAGCAAAAATTAGAAAGGCCGTTATAGCGAGAACACCTTTCACTATTCGAAAAATGTTAAACTCGTAAAAAAGACAAGTCCTATTCAAATTTCCATTAAAATATTATTTTTTAAAATTTTAGTCAATATTTTCGAAACAGTGAATTTTTGAAACCCGATATATTCTTTTGGGACGCCTCGTATTTCCAAATTGAATTTTTTGGATTCATAGTACATACATAGTATATATAATATTTTATAGAATTACTGATACATTTATTTAAGGCTTGGTTTTTTAAAATATATATTCACATGTCTATCGTCAATGTGTTCAACGAATGCGGAAAACCCGACTACATGTTAATTTGGTGGGCACATCAACAGGCAATGATTAGATTCAAAAAGTCGTAATGTGACGGGTGCGGACGGTGAAGCACACTCGGGGAGAAAAAGAGCGCTGGGGGAACAAATATATTTTGCTTGTTCGTGTATTTCCCCTATTCACAAAATGCTAAATTTCCTTCTCGCCGTTACGGTATCAAATAAATGTTTCTAAGAATTCGGTAATTTTATTTTGTTGCTCGACCTGTCACTTGCTCTTTTCGCACAGTGCACATGTTTTCAAAAGAAATTGAATGTTGCACAAAAAAATTCCTGAAGTGACTCATTCTAAAACTATTTTGGATAAGGAAAACGAGAGGAGTCCCTCGCAGCCTTCTTAAGAAGGTGATGCTGCGGAGAAAAAAAGAGACATATTTTATGCATGCTGGCGGCACACTACTTATTTTGAATTTGGCCATCGTCTCCGGATTTCACTGCGTGTGTATTTTTTAAATTAATCTTGGATGATTATCAAGCCCTAAAAATTGGATAATTACCAAATAATTATTGTACATGTAATAATTATTGTTATAAGTACTTGATAATTATCAATGATACTATTTAAGAGTCCTTTAAAAATCGGATACTGACTAAAAGTTATTTACTTGTACCTACTAAGAGGATTAGCAAACAAATTTCGAATTAGCAAAGATTCCATTGCTGACGTATAGACGCACCGTCACGGCAGTGGAGAACACAGCATTGCGTATGCAGTCACAAAGTCGAAAGAGGGAAGACTGTGAAGTGGTAAAAACTATTCAAGAGTTTTAAAATCATTGCCTTCAATTAAAAAATTAATTTCTAAGAATCTATCTTGACAATTTTGAATGCATTTTTTTAGAAAGAGAAATCCGTAGAAACAGGATAGGGATGATTAATAGTGTGGATGTAATATTTAAATCCGCAGAGGTATCTACATATTTGGTGACATTCTACGGCCATTTTCATGTGATGTGTGGATTTATTATACAGGTGATATTTATTATACGGTGAACGGCGGAAGAATCTGGCCACCCCAACTTGCCCCATCTGCAAGTGCTCCTCGCCCATGCATTCTTGCAGTCGGGGCAAGTTGGGGTGGCCAGCTTCTTTTGCCGTTCACGGTATTATGTGATCTGTGTACTGAATATACTTATACGTTGTTTGTTTTGGTGTCAACAAAAATGACCACTCTATGATAGGAGCCAGATTTGATACTCTTAGGTTTATTCTGCACACGCAGTTCAGGAAGGTCAGCAAGACGTCAAATTGGTAAATGCAACGGCGGTCTGTGAGTAGCAGGAAACTGTAGAACAACCGTTGGGTTTTGAAAATAGACAACCCTTACTCCCAAAATTATTTATTATTTATGTGCTGGGGATTTGGATTCCCTTTGTACTTGTTTGTATTGAAGTGCCGTCCAGTATGACGCTGGGAAACCCATTGCGTATTGATTGGTGGAAATTATTTTCAAAATTGTCTTAAAAATCATTTAATTTCGTTTCGTTTATAATTCCATATTGACTTTGTTATACAATTTCATTTAATCAAAATTATGAACATATTATTAGCCGCACAAAAGTTTTTATTGGAGTTTTAGATTTATTATTAGTCATATCTTAGAATTGTGAATGTACAGGGTGACTAAAATGTGTTCCCCACCACCTGCAGCAGTAACAACAACAGGCACCGACACACCCAAATACCCAATACATCGTCGTAAAAATCAGCTCGAATGTGATGGGTTGCGTTCGCGCGCAGCGCGCAGTGAAAATCGAGTTTTTGCCGTTTTTCAGCCGATTTTTCTGGGTCATCTGTCTGAATAACCGTAAAAACTTCAAAAATTCGTAAAATGAACTTCACCACTGCATTCCCAAGTCTTCTGTGTAAATGTTGAGCTAGGGTTCGACAATTTATGCACAAGTCAATTTTGTCTCAAAATCTCAATCTCGGGTAATTTTAGTAAAATTTAAATTTCAAGAAATGTCGACTTGCTCAAAAATTGTCGAGCCATGTATAAAATATTTCAGAAGGCGCTCGGGAATGGAGCAGTAAAGTTTGGATTTTGAATTTTTAAAGTTATCACGCCAGTTTAGACAGAAACCGTGAAAAAGCGGTTAAGAAACTTCGAAAACGCAAATCTTTTCACCGCGCGGTGAGCACGAACGCGATGAGTTTCTGCGCTCAAATGATTCGGTAGTGGTAGCATTTGAGTTGATTTTTCCAACAATGTATTGGGTGTGTCCATGCCTATTGTTGTTACTGCTTCAGGGGGTGGGACAATACATATTAGTGACCCTGTATAATTAACCTTCCCTATTTCTTTGAAATATAATTTTGTGAGACCTAAAAGGCTATGAGACAGAAAGGTATTTTTTATCATTGTATTTTTCAGAATCTTGGTCCTTTCTAATCCAAACAATGGTGATAAATATAAACGGACGAGCACTTGGCATTGGCATATTTTGTAATGAGCATGGGTCACGTTAGTCTACTCCTAGGTGTGCATAGCATAAGTTCAAGTATTTAAACACTAAACGTCCTTAATAGTCTTTGAAGTCAGTCCATTTTTCCATTCATTCATTCTTGTGTATTGGAGGTTAAGGAAAATGGACAGGGCAGAAATGTACAATGAAACACTATCGTCAATGCAACTCAACCCGCATCGACTGGAGGCAGAGTCTGATGCAGTTGAGACTTTGGATGTCAAAGAGTAATTTTATATTTACCTGATTGTAATTATATTACCACCGCTTTACCTCATTTAACGTTTGAGCCCATATAATATCAGAATTAGTTATGCAGACATTTATGCCGGATACCCAAAAAAATATTCATACGAGTTGTTGTTGCTGATAAACATGCATTGGCTTTCCCATGTCACATTTGTCAACCAAAATAAAAATAGTCTTATAGCACTCTATTATTATTATTGAAAGTCCGAGTAAATCACTTAAATTTGTTTACCTGTCACACGTCTCTCGCACTCCTCTCAGCCGTTGACATTCGTTCAAGAACAATTCTAGAGAACTTGTGAATTTAACAATAATTTCAAAATGAGCACAATCGACGACACTATTTCTCGGTTTGTGCACATATATACATACTGTGACTAATTTTAACTCAATATTAATTTTGTATTTGACGACCAGACAACCCAACTGGTCACACATATCCCGTGACAAAAGGCCAAAAAAAAATATGAAGTGAAGTTAAAAATTTGTTTCTGTTTTTAATTTTATCCCAGTTCCCGTCAAATAACTAGTGACTTAGAGCAATTGAAGTTGGACCAAGTGTCAACTAAAGACTCATTGGATACACATACAGACCGAATTATCGATTTGGAGGTAATTTTACAGATATAAGATACTAGAGTTTGTCCTCGTAAATTTTAAATTTTGATAGTATTACCGCCAATGCATTATTGAATCTGTTCCGATTCATATTACAGAAAGAAGGGGAAGAAAAGGATGACATCATTTTAAAACTAAAGTCAGAGTCTGTTGCATCCAAGGCATGGGGCTCAAAGATGTTTAAGCTATTATCAAAAATGAAAGATTTGCAGATTCTAGCTGGACTAGACCAGATTAGTGACTTCCAACAAACGCCAACTCAGCCACCCGGTACTGCCGGAATAAGTAATTTGGTGCAGGGCCGTCTATTCAACCTTGTAAGTCAAGTTTACATCCGTAGCCTAATATGACCACTTGAATTCTAAATCGATAAGAATGAAAGTTATGTCCCACTGGCTTGCATGACTGTTCAGTTGCATCACTGTTTTGTAGAGTACTTGGTGGTAGAACAGAATTTGAAACTTAAGTGCTGCTGGAAGTATCGTTTGAGTTTAGTTGAAATGAACTTTGAAGATTTGTGATACTCAAACCGAAAACTCGCAGGACAAAATTTTAGAGGTTTGTTGACAAAAATCATCAATTTGTTAATGATTAAACGACATTTCCAAATGGCAATATTTTTACTTCTTTTTGTAATGTAACAATTTTTGAAATTTTTTGAAGAATTTTCACAATAGTTTTCCATCCACTCATCCAAATTCTAATTATCGTACCTGCCCTCGGATTTGATAAATTCGAAATTGGGCGATTTTTTTCAATTTTTGGAGTCACCACCCTGGGAATTTTTTCATTTAATAGAAAATGTAATTAATTACAAATTACAAATTAGACCCTCACTTTTTAAAGCAATTGAATTACAAATACAAATTACACGGAAAATTTTTGAAGCAATTAATTACAATTACAAATTGCAGGCGAGATTCTTAAAATAATTAATCACAATTACAATTACGTAATTGTAAATTGGATTTTCAATTACAACTACAATTACAATAGAAAATACAATTTCAAATACAATTTTTCTGCACTAAAAAAGCATTATCTCTTTCACTATCCAAAACTTTATTCAATTTTTACTAGTCAACAAATTTAATTGAGGAAAAAGTAATTTTAATTACAAATTAAAATTACAATTACAGACATCTTCTAAGTAATTAAATTTAAATTATAAATTACGTGCAAAAATTCGAATGTAATTAATTTCAATTACAATTACGGAATTGTAATTGTAATTGAAATTACAATTACCAATGTAATTGACCCAAGTCCGTGGGTCACGCATAACCTTTGCCCCCTTTGATCAGCCCAATCTGGGGTAGCTGGACAAAAAAGTGAGATGTGCATTTTGTAGAGAATCTTATGGATGATCTAGGGAGCTATACCGCTTGAAAGAAAGAGAGAAAAAAATCAGAGAGACCAGAGAAAGTTTTCTGAAATAATGAGTTACTATCGACTATTTTTGAAGGTGCCTGAGCTCCAAGACATGTTAAGCACATACCCGGACAAAATCAACTCTTCAGAGAAGACAGAAATTAAAGTGAATAGTCAGACTGAAGCCGGAAGTTCTGGAGTAGTTCACCAGGGCGTTAATGGTGAGTTAGCACCTAATATTGTTACAGCGGAAGAGTCGTCCCCTAGTTTAATCACGACCTTGGACGAGTGCGATGAGAACATTCAACAATTTTTGTCAGTTGAACTTTTCGGGACGTAAGTGTCTATTTCCATGTGTAAGAATTTCCAATAGGACAATTAACAATTGTCCGCTACAACAATATAGACTCTAGAATGGTATTTAGGAAAGTCTGTATTTTAGGAAATATTAAGTGAGTATAGTCTTTGAGCGTTTTCTCACAACTCCCGTATAATGATTTTCAGTCAAAACGTCTGGGGGGTCACAGAAAAAGAAAAGAAAAACTGACGGCAACGACAACGGTGAGTGATGAGGCCAATGGACTAGGGATGGATTTATTTGCTACTCCACTTCGTACTTGGCGCATGCGGCTCTTTTTATCTCTGAATCCATTTTATTATTTTAAAACATTTCAATTGTTTTTTGTTTGGTGTATATTTTTTGAATTGTAGCACAATAGACTTGAGATGGAGACTTCCAAGTGTATTTTTTCAAATATTCCATGTTCGTTTTACTCCTAGTTTTTTATTATTATTTTATGTCTGCTTGTAATATCCATTCTAGTGTCTCGTGTGTCAAGGCCGGATAATTTTAAACTTTTTATTTCAAAGTACCAATGGTTTTACAGAAAAATTGACGTTGTAATTTTCATCTGCACTTTGTAGATTTTTAAAACACCTTGTCTATAATCTATTGATTGTGAAATCCTGTTTTCATGTTTGAACGAACCATAAGATAAAATTAAAATACGAAATGATGACTTGTAATAATGACATTTATTCATTCAACGAATCTACAGAGTGCATAGTGAATCACAGTCACAATCACTGTTGTCGAGTTTGTCTCACAAACACGTCCTTCCCATTACTCAACCCCAATTTCACTTCACAATTCTAACAAAAATGTGTGACATAAACAAAAGAGTCCATACGGTCATTACAAAATTTGGCGCATATTATTAACACAATCACACAGACAAATGAGACAGGAAGACCAATGACAGCTGGTGTCGTGGACTGTTCACTGGCAGAAACTAAGATGAGCATGATAGTGATAAGAAATAATAAAAGGAATCCCATGAATGCATAGCCCATAATACCTGCTTTCTCCGCCTCTTTATTTGGTGTCATAACAATTTTGGTAGTGATGGGTTTTCGACACAGAGTACAATTCACTCCGAGGAAGTGACGACCAGTCAGGAAGATCTTCTCAGCAAGGGCAATTAAGGTGGGTTTGCTCTGGTAACTGGGTTACTCAAATATGGTCCCACGTTTTTTTTGTCCAAAATAAAGCACAATTTCGCAAAATTCCCCCAACTCAATATTTTGACAATTTATCAAAAATTTGGATCACAAGGATCTCTTAGGGCTCTTCTGTAGCTCCTTTTCACAAATCTCTATTACAATTATTTCAAATAAAAGCTCATCTGTAGCATTTTTTCGCAAATTCAACTTTTTAGTCTCAAATTTCCAGTCTTCTGTACTGGTTTCTTTCCAGAATACTTCATCGTTTTTACGATAGAATTTTTCTCAAGGTCTCAAGTCAATTCTCTAAAATATTTCGCAATTTCTAAAACAGCTTTAAGTTTCAATACTCAAATGTCCCAAATTTACAATTCCTCAATACTCATTCCAAGTACTGGTATTCTCAAGAGTTTTCTCAATTTTTCTTAACATATCATGAACAGTGACTAGGATTACGTCATTCTCTGTTACAGTAACTGGCACAACGTCAGTTCTGTGTACCGGGCATTTCATCCAGTACTTTTTTCCTCAAGATTTCTTCGTCCCAAAAGTCTTCTTCACAAGAATTCCTCTAAAGTTTCTTCTCTAGTCCCACAATTTTCAGAACTGCAAAATACTCAAAATTTCACACAATTATTTTGCGTCAAATTTTACATAAAATATTGCAATTCTTCACAATGTCACAAATTCCTCTAGTAGTCAATCGAGTCACGTGGTATATTCTCAAGCTGTTACTTTTCCACCTACTTCCTTAATTAACTATTCTCAATGGATCGTTTCTAATCGTTTTCACAATAAAAGTTTTCCAAATTAGTCTCAAAATTTTTAAAATTCACTCATTTTCACCTCAATTTTATTTTAATTTTCAAGTTATTCTCGTCAGTAAAATTTTTTGTTTCACCAATGTTACAAGTTTATAAAATTCATAATTTCTACCAATACAACACTCAAATTAGTCTCATTTGTTTTCTAATAAGTAAAAGTCTCAAATTTCTCAATAATAATTAAAACATCTCAAGTAAATTTGAATTTTAAAATAATTCGCTACGACAATTGTGGTACTTGCTCATCAGTCTATTGCATCACTGAAGATTTCAACGATCTCAAAACTTTTCAGTTCTCTCAATCTGGGTTACAGATTTCTGTCCGATCTCTAGGTTTTTACCATTTTATAGGCTTCCATCTTTATCCCCTAAGTTCTCAATTCCATACAGAACTACGCAATATGTTTTTCAGAAACGACTGGTATACAATTTTGTTTACACAAAATGCTTTTGCTCAAATGGCATTCTCAACTTCGCAACATTTTCTCGCAAGCATAAAATTATTTACCCTTTTCTCGATTATTTGTCAACTTCTCAAATTCCGTACACAATGCAACAATGAAATCGCTTTCTTCAATTTCTCAAATTGGTATCACAAATTCTCATCTCAACTAGTAATATTTTCAGCTTTCTTTCAATTTTTTTTCTTTCTCAAGTACTTAGTTTCCAGTACAATCAATTTTCCGATACTCAATCCAATTTTCAATTAAAATTTCCAATCAGTAATTAGTAAAACTAATTACTCAAATTGTTAAACTATTTCTTTCAGGTTTTCCAAATTCTAAAGTTTATAATTTCTAAAATATCTTTCAAATTGTCACAAGTCTAAAATTGACTGCTATAGTACTCTTTTGGTGGAATTTCTCTTGCATCACCATCGCGACATTTCCTTGTACTCAATTGTTGTCTTACATGCGACTCATTTCTCTCTGATTTCTTTGGCATATTACTCGAGTTATCTCTCAACTTTGATTCATTTTCATTAGGATTCTCTAATGCTGGTACATTCTCAATTTCATCTCTCAAAGTCCGTAACCAATTTTCTTTTTGGCTTTCATCTAACCAGGTTAAGAATGATGCTCCTAATACAATTTTGTATTTTGCGTTATTCAGCGACCAGAACGTAACATTTCTGCATTCTCCATTTATCTCAATCTCAAGCACGTACTTTTTCTTGAACTCTATCATTTCATTGAGCACTTTCAATTTCTTCGGTCTATCTTCAACACAATCTTTAAGGAATGATGAAATTTGATCTAACAAACTTTTGTCAATTATGCTCCATTCGGTGCCTGGGTCCACTACCACAGGTAGTACTCTTTCCAAGTTACCAATATATTTTGTTGTACCATATTTTATACAACATAGTGTTGGAATTTTCTCAACAACTTTATTTTTCACAAGAGTTTTAACCTCAACAGACTCAACAAGTACTTCAATAGTACTGTTTGAAGATTTCAAGCTTACATATTTTTAATAATACCTATTCTGCAGCTGTTCTCCAAACCGGTCCGTCCCGAGGCAAATCCGGTTCAGAGAATTCTTTCTTGTCTCTCAAGTTTTCGACATCAATATCTCTAAATGGGCTACTCTCAATGTCGCTTTCCTCCACAATATCACATTTAATGTGAGTACTCAAATTGGTTTTCTTCCCACTTCTTTTCCGCCTCAAACGATTTCTAGAATATTTCGAACTTTTCACTGGATGATCTTTCAGGTTCGGACTCTCCTCGTCTGAGGATTTTTCCTCGCTATTCGATTCATCAATCTCAAGAATAGTACTCAAACTATGTGTCTCAAGTTTGTCAACTTTCGTGACTTCCTCAACTACCGTCTCAGGTATCGCAAGACTTCTCACCGGTCGATTTGCCAACCCTGCTGCGGAAACTTCTTTTGCACTCTCAACAGTTATTTGTTCCAAGCCCTGATCAGGTATAAGCAATACTCGCAATTGTTCACTACGCAGCCTTATCAATGCATCTGCATTCGCAATGTCAACTGGCTTATAAGCACTCAAATTCCTCTGATCTGGCTCATTTGCTACTCTCGACCAAAACCTTGTATTATTCTCGAATTGTCCGTTAGAATTTTTTAAAGCTTCTTCCTTCCAACAGAACTATCGTACGTGATTCGTACCAGCGCAATAACTACACGGGGCTCTTCTCCGCCTACCCGGTCTTCGCTGTCTAACTCGAGTCGGTATTGCCGGTTCTACTACCTTCACACTAGTATTTCTCAAAATTTCCTCAGTTACTGTTGTCGGTTCTCTTTCAACTCGAGTCGCAAGAATTTCTCTCAAGTGAGAATTAATTGCCTCAATCACTATATCAGCAATTTTTCTTGGTACTTCATCAAGGAATATTGCAAATTGTTCTTCACTAAAAGTCGCCATTCTTACAATTTCAAGTTTAGACTAGTACTCAACTGACAAATGCCGCAAACACTACAAAGTTTACCTTTTGTTACAATCTTTCCCAAAAAAACCTTACAAAAAACTTATCAAATGCTCTGTTTACTCTACTTGTCACAAACAATTTTTATTGGTATACCACAATCACAATTTACCGATTACAAGCTTTTCTCTGAAGTACCCAATATAATTCCTCAATCACAAGTTCAAAATCTCAGTCTGAACAAGATTTCTCAAGTTGAATTTTCCGATCTCACAATTTTTTCGTAATCTCGGAATTCCAATAACCGCTATCATTCGCATCAATCTCGAGTACTCAATTGTATATTGTTCAACACAATCGCTCGACTACGAAATGGATCTCGATTTCTGTGAATCCGATATCTCAAGTCTATAGTCTCTCTAGTTTTCTCAAACCTCTAAGCGAGAATATCTCAAACCACAGTTCACTTCTCTCAAAATTATCTCAATAATAGATTGCTATACCCGAATAACGAATTCGATTCACAATCACAAATATCCTCAAGAATTTCACAATAATTGATTACATAACTCAAGTATCACCTTCAAGTCGGAATCACAGTTTCTCACAAATCGATTTTTGTGCTCAACTATCTTGAGTCGCAATCGAAATTTCTCAAAGTCTTTCTCAAGGTCCCAATTTTCAATCTCGGGAATCACTTCCGAGTCGAGATCACAATTTTTAAATCAATTTCTGTACTCGAGTATTTCCATTCGAGTCGCAAATACAAATTCACAATACAAACCAATAGTTACTCAAGTGTTACTCAAGCTCATCACCGGAATTCTCTCCAGTGGTAATTCCGTTGTGAGTTTTCTACTCCCTTTTCACCCATAATACTCGCTATTCACGAGTGCCACAATACTTCCCTTGTGGATTCTCAACTCTCTAGACCACTGTACACTTATTCTGCACACGACACTACCTTCCCCAAATTTTCAAAAATGTTAATAATTATCTCCCTCAATAAAAATTATCCCTTGTCAAATTTGTAAAAGTTACAATTAAAATCTGTTAAAAAATGTTTTCCAAGTTATCCCGTCAAAATGTTAAAAATTTCTGTAATTTTATCTTTACACTCGAAATCTATTAAAGGACCTTACGCGTTCGTCGACTTTTTGGGCGCCAGCTGTTTTTTCCGAGGTGGGAGCGACGGGACTGCCGATACACACGACATGTGTGTATATAGCTTACGCTATGGTATGCATTTGACCCTCCCTGTGAAACATTGTGGGCACTGTATCTTAAATTCTAAGCATTTTTTTAGAAAAATTTATGAACAAAAAAAGTTACGTAATAAAAAAAGCGAAGAGATGAGTTTGGGCTTTAAGGAAAAATGTACTCCTGTGAGGTTCTATACGAATGCATTTTGGACCTCTGGTGTTAACGAATGCCTGCTCAACCATAAACTTTGCAAAAAAATTCCTTGGCAACGGCTGAGTTTGCCTTTTAACAAAACTGGCGTGAACAAACTTCACCGTCGCTATGAAAATTTTTCCATCGAAAGATGAAATTATAGTAAATCCGGAACATAAAACATTCTGGTATCCGGAACGAAGTTACTTATTGTAAAATAGTGAATTCAAGAAAACTTCTCGTGTAGTTGATTGCTATATAAGGAGGAGCCGTGACCCATCCTGCGAGAGTATTTCGTATATTTTTCATTTTTTTAAAATCGTTAAGGTTGTAATGCAAGGAATTTAAATTTAAATTACACGGGAGGCATGAGAAAACCAAATGGGAATTTAATATTGGGCGGAAACTGCCAAGTCTTATTAGAATTTCTAAGTCTCTCCCCCCAAAGTGAAATTATTTGTTTATTTTCGGAATAAACAAGTCACGGCTTTTCTTGTTACCGCAATCAACTATATGTGAAGTGTTCTTGAGTAAATTAATGATGTTCACGCAAAGTTATACCGTGTAAGGTATACATATAAATGTCAAGAGTTGAAGATTTGTAATTATTTCTGAGTTTTTGATTCGTGGAATATTTATTTATTTTAAATGTATATTATTGAAAAATCAATTCTTTTTAACAATTCCAATGCAAACAAATCATCTATAATTTAAATTTCGTCTGAAAAAAATAATAGTTTTTTATTAAAAATTGGCGTTTGTTATTCAAAGTGCGGGATGGTAGAACTTTGCTTCGCTCGCTCTTCTGTCAAATGTCTGGCAACCGATACTGGATGACATATTTTCTTCTATCTTATTTTCGTCTCTCTCTCTCTTTCCCTTTCCGCGTTGGTCGCCTTTCGCGTATCCGCTAATCGCAGTTCATTGCTGCGGCCGCCATATGTCAACTCCTTTTCTCAACCTTTTCTCAACTTTACCCGAAGTGTAGCATAAGACAGGTCATTGAAATATTTTTGTAAGCGGCGAGCGCGAATACATAGTTTAAACCCAAATGTAAATAAACCCTAACACTGAAAGAATTTCTCCATCACACACCACAGTTTCATTCCAACCCATGCTGTGGTTGCAGTGGTTATTTGGTGTTCTGATTAGTGATTCAGAACCTTAGATTCCCCTCCTCCAGTTGGTAAGTTTTGCTAAGGTACCCCAGGTCGGTAAGTCAAAAAAACAGCTGGGGCCCAAAAAGTTGACGAACGCGTAAGGTCCTTTACCTTTCGAAATTTTCAAAATCCCCAACTTTTCTAAAAATCGTTATTATCTAATTCAAATATAATTTAGTAGTTACACATGGTGTTCAAATTTATTAAGTGAATAATTATGATAGTCACCGAAACATAAATTCAATATAGCACGTAGTAGTATACAGACCAATAGTAGTAGTATATATATACGTAGTAGTATATATAAAGAGCAATGAACCATGACATATGTACAACATTCGCGTATAATATCTGTCTCTTTCCTTTGCCCTTCACTCACTCCT